>OMNR01099231.1:3798-14851 GCA_900303205.1 Mora moro
CAACACAGTGAACAGAGTTAGGAGAAAGTTTGGTGAAGAGAAGATGCAGAGTTACCTGTTACTGTACTGTGGTCTATGTCCATTAATTAAACAGTAAGTAATGGTGCAATATCTGTTAACATGTTTAGTGTGTATTATGTATAGATTTAGATTTAGATTTAGGGCATTTAGCAGACGCTTTTATCCAAAGCGACTTACAAGTACATTTGTATAGATGTTTCTCTTTTCACCTTTACGATTTCTTGTTATAGCAAAGCAGTGTAGTTGAATTATTTCAGCTGAATGAGACAGTACACTCAACACAGCCATCAGTCGCCTGTTTCATTGATTCTATAAAGCTACTCTTCAGAAGGTTGTCTTTTATATCATACATGTTATCAGGCAACTCCTGTCATCTGTCTTCAACCTGAACATGTACACACTTGTAAGCAAGTTTCTATGTGTTTCTATCTCCTATGCCACAGCAATTGGTGAAAAAGCACATTAGGTGATTAAAAGACAACCAAGCACAAGTTAGATGAGTACAAATGCAAGCATAAAGTCTAAATGTTCCACTACACTACTATGCAACAAGGAAGCAGAAGCTACACCACCTTCTGACTATGAGGCCATCATATACAAAAAAAAATATGAATGCGAATGGAAGTAGAAGCCTCACCCCGGGAAGTCTTGCATGTGAGCGACGCTGTCTGGAAGAGGCTTTCCATAGCTCTCTGGGATCAGGAGACTGATCAGCGCCGCTAGTACTGTGAAAGTCCCTATCAGGATGTAGGGCAGAGCCACGGAGTAGCTCCCTGTGGCATCAAACCAAGAGAGGCGGGAAGGAAGTCAAAGTGTTTAATGGAACAAAAAGGGGAAGGATTCTTTCTTTAAATACAGGAAGGATGGCTACTGTGAAAGATACAGAGTAGTTCTTCTAAATACAAATTAAAAGCATGGTGTAATAATAATTATGAAAATAAAGTAATACATTAAAGTAAAAAAATATGAATAAAGTACTTATCTTACAATGGGATGAATTTAATTCTAAAAATATATTTACTAAATTAAATGCTAAAGTGAATGCAACCTGGGACTTATTATAATAATATAGTAATTATATGAATTCATTATTTGGTAAGTAAATGATTATTAAGGTGGGGAATCGAGAGGAAGAGCATTCAGTAAGTTTTCCTACTTAGATAAATAAGGTATGGAGCAGAGATGGACCCTACGCGGGAGGCCATTGAACAGGCTCCTATGGCTGTGTTCCTCAGGACAGTCGGGTAGATTTCCGCAGTGTAGGCAAAGATGAGGGCAAAGGCCACCGTCACCCCAAATTTCCCTGCCATCTCCAACGCTATGGCCAGAAATTTCATGTCTAAAGACAGAGCATACAATTTACCAGGCAGTGGTTGGCATAGCGCATTACACAACTTAGATTATTCAACACAAAATCAATATGTTATATTAAAATATTTTTTTGGATACTGAATGTAATTACTGAGTGCTATATTTTATGAGAGATCATATTTCATTGAAACAATCATTGAGTAATGTCCTCTGTTGCATAGCATGCCACAATAATACATACACACATACACATATGTAAACATGGCTTCTACTTGTTTCTTTACTGTAACCATTTAGGTTTTTTTTTTCCAAGTGTTTTTACTGCAAAATGTGAAAAGCAACGTAAAAACTTGGAACATCTCCACAATTTCCACATTATTATAAAAATGTATCAACACAACAAATACTTTGTTGTCCCTCACAATTTGTCTGAAAATGCAAACAACATCTTGTTTGTGGTTTGCCCACCACTGACGGCCCAGTGGTGGGCCGTCACGGCCAGCAAGGCCTTCTCTGCTGGCCTAGAGATTGTCAGAATCAGAAAATTATATATTTTTTATAATTTTATATATTTTTGCATTTTTTCATTAAGGCTGTAGGCCTATGTATTTTACCAAGTTCGTTCCCATCAGCCTATTAATGTCACCCTAACTGCCACTGCTTTATTACTGCATTGTGCTAAAACCACAGATGAACGATCAGTCTACAACGAAGCACAGTGTCGACTAGTTGACTATTCTATGAAACTATGGGTGGTTACATCGAAGGACAACAGCCTATAGCCCTGGTGTCATGGGGAGGTTATCCAAAGGTGATTTCATTGCGGGAGAATAGCACTGAAGGCCTAGCTGTAAAATACACTGGGTTTTGTTCAATAGTATTGGTTGTCACGGTCATACCTGATGGTATGAGTTGTATGAATAGAATCATCAGTCCTCCAAGGAAAAGGGACAAGGAGAGACAGAGTCTTCTAGGGAAGTAACGGAACAGTGCCCATGAGAGAATGTAGGCCGGGAACTCCAGTGCGGCCGACAGGAAGCAGTTCAAGAAGATGCTGCCGTGGAGGTTTGAGGTGTTCAGAGACAGGCCAAAGTAGGTGATGGAGAGGTCAATCCTAAAGACATTGAAATGAGAAGCAGGTTGTTGATTGGCCCATGTGCAGTTGGCCCATGTACAGTTGGCCCATGTACAGTTGGCCCATGTACAGTTGTTGATTGGCCCATGTACAGTTGGCCCATGTACAGTTGGCCCATGTACAGTTGTTGATTGGCCCATGTACAGTTGTTGATTGGCCCATGTACAGTTGGCCTATGTACAGTTGGCCCATGTACAGTTGTTGATTGGCCCATGTACAGTTGGCCCATGTACAGTTGTTGATTGGCCCATGTACAGTTGGCCCATGTACAGTTGGCCCATGTACAGTTGCATGTACATTGATTGAAAGAAATACATGGAAATTGAAAATGTAACAAAAGAAGAAAAGAACATATACATTGTCTAAATTAGGTTGGAGGAGCAGTCCAGGAACAGTCCAGATTATAGGGGTATTTTAGGTATCAATAATGACATGATGACTTATTGACGTATTTTGAGTTTTACTATAAATTTTATGCAAACAGCCTGTTTCATATACAACCAGGAAGTGTTGTGAGTCAGTTAGCTAAACTCGCTCTTGATCAGCCAACACTGTCAGTACAGTACAAGCTTTGATGTGTTCTTTTCATTCTTTTTCATGATTGTGAATTGTGTGTGCGTGCGTGCGCGTGCGTGTGCGTGTGTGTGTGTGTCTGTGTGCAAGCATGTTTTTGTTGTGTATGTTGTTGACTGTCCCAGTACTGAGGGGCCCAGTGGGACAGCAGGAACTCACCAGACCAGCCACAGTGTGACAGAGATCCAGCGGATGTTTCTGGAACGAACCAAATCCCAGATGTTGACTAATGATTGTTTTGTATGCTTGGAGCTGACCGCCTTTGTGAAAGCAAAGTAAAGTAAAAGTCACAATGAATGAAAGAGCTCCAGTGTCTGATGGCTAGCGGCAGCCTGTTGCAGTAGCTCCAGTCAGCGTCTCATGTTTGTTGTATTTTCTTGTGTTTATATTGCATATAGAAACAAAAGTGTACTGTGCCACTAAATGGATTTCTGCTGATACTCCTGGCACTTTTAACTGTGGTTGTGCCGGGTCACTAGGGCAATAGAGGCTGAAGTTGGCTACTTATTTGCCAGCTCCTTATTCAGTCCACATTAAAAGGCCACAATAACATTATTTGGCCTGTAGAGGGCACTATTTAGTGACCAATCTCTGTCCTGTACTGTAGAGGCCTCTATTGAGAGATTCCTCAATAGGTTATTATCTATTATGAATAATAAAACAAACAATGACTGTCCAGTTTGCCTTTTTCTATGGAATATATTTCAAAATGAAAAGCTGCTATATGAAGTGACCTGAAACACAACATGACAAGATGGACTGGAATTAATGAGAAAGGCAAAAAGTACTTTCTGCATAATTGTCATGACTTTACTTTTTATTATGACTTGTATTATGAGTATTTAGTATATTAGTATTTGTATTATCAACCTCTGAACATGGTTTGCAGACTGTGGTGTCATTATGCCACTGCAATCATTCCTCCCCCCTTACTTTCAAAACGTCTCAGAAATTTGGCGCTTGTATATGACAAACAATGTAACGAAGTATCAGAATCCAGATTTGTTTTAGAGATTTTACTATAGCAATTGTTTTTTATTAGCCTCTGAACATGGCATGTCTATTTGAAATGTACAGTATATACATTTCCTAAATGCAAATAATGCATAATCAAATATCATTATTGCGAAATAAATAGCAAATAAATTGAGTCATCCACCAATAGTCCAAATGAAGCTTAGAGAAGGACTTAAAACAGACATAACATCATAGTATACACACACCTGTATATACACATTGGTCACACTCACACTCAACACACAGACACAACATTGTAAACCCATGAGTATGCTGGTGAAGGACTCAGATATCGGTAATTATGCTGTTATAATCCGCTTTTGGAAAATAACATTCTTCCTCAGTGGGGGTTCCTCAGCAGTCTGTCTGCTCTGTTGTCAGGGATTACTGTAGTCAAGCTAGCCTCCACCTCCAAAAGCCCCCACGTTGCTTTGCGGTACATGTATATGCTAGGCATTACGAGTGGAACAACTGATTTAAATAAAACAAAATGAATAAATATTAAATAATAGACACAATTAATAAGAATGCAAAATAAAAAACCTAACTACCGCCTGCAAACTATTTCAGAGAAAATTTGAGGCATTGAAAATTGAGACTTTGTCATTTCAATTGTGTGAATAATTAGTCAAACTAAATAATAAAGAATACATTTCCAAAGACCAATCTGACTTCAAAAGGACATCAACCACAACCACATCAGAGTGTCACGCAGACAATACTACCAGGACATTCTGATGTGGAATTTTCAAATTAAAGCCCTCTAAAATGTCATATATGAGCATTATATTCAAATTAGAATTAAAAGGAAACGTACCGTTTTCACAGACCAATTTCACTTTGGAATGTTAGCAGAACACCTCGGAGTGTAACTCAAATTAAAGCCCTCTATAATGTCTTATATAAGCTGTGTGGATCATTAAACTGTGCCTTCTCAGTTTGAGGGTGGCAAATCTGTCTATGACTTTATCCTGATCCAATCTGTCAAATTACTTCCAACATTATGGCATGAAATATACATTACAAAAATAAACATCTTTTAAACACAAGACATAACAGTAGATATAACAATATATCAACTTTACAAACAGTGACTGAATGTCCACAGTTGCAGTGGAAGGAGTTAAGTCCCAGGTTCCTGCTTACTGACAACAGCTAGAGGGGGACTATTGAAAGCTGAAATGTAGCAATCTCACATATTTCCCACACACTCACACGGAGGCAGGAGTCTCCTAACACCAAGTCTGAAAAGTTAGTTGAAGTTCAAAATATACCTTTATATAAAAGCCTTTAATTCCTCTCTTTTCCATTTGGTCTTTTCGGTTTGTACTGGCACTGGCATAGTTTTTAATATCTGAGGCAACATTAGAATTAGAGATTTAAGATCTTGATATAGAGGATATAAACCAAAGAGGTTATTACCATGCCTGTCTAGGTACAAACATGCAATAAAGTTTTTCTCTAATTCATTTTGTAAAGATTTCTGTGCTGCACTGACCTGTAAACTAACTCAGTTATGTTTACAAGAAGGTTTAAAAGCTAAACAATAGAAACAGGCACATGTCGCAACACATTTCGTGTTCCTTTGTGTGTCGGTCCTAGGCCCGACTACTCCATTCTTTGCCTAACCCTCGCCTGCCGGACTGCTGTACCTGTTGCCGATTACCCAACTACCCGAATACCCTGCCCGTTGCCCCCCCCATACTCAACAGCACTGCATCAGCTGTGGAGGGGGTGGGGTTTCCTGAAGTCCACCGTCATCTCCAGTGTCTTGAGCAAGTTCAGCTCCAAGTTGTTTTGACTGCACCAGACTACCAGCTGCTCAGGCTCTCTATCAAGGAAAATTGGTGTGTGGAAACAGGACGTTTCCTTTTAATTCTAAATTGAATTTTGAAGGCTTTACATTTGAGGCCGTTCGGACGGATTGCAAAACCGTGCGCTCGGTTTACCAAACTGTGGTAACGAATTATAAACTGAGGGAACGGATTTGCACATGACTCTTTTTTATTTTCTCAACTGAGCCCAGGGGGGCTCCGTACATTTTAGAGAGCTTTAATGTTTTTCATTTTCATTCATCAGAATGTCCTGATATTGTGAGTGACACTCTGAGGTAGTCTATCGTTTCCTTTTATTTGTAATGTGAATTTAGAGGGAACACAGCTCATACAGGTGCATCTCAAAAAGTTTTTTCCGTAATTTCATTCAAAAAGTGCAACTTTCATACTTTCATATATTTTTTGGTTTTAAACTTGATGATTATGGCTCATGAACAATCAAAGACCAATCAAAAAAAGGATTTATAATACAGAAATGTCGACCTTCTGAAAAGTATGTTCATTTATGCACTCAATACTTGGTCAGGACTCCTTTTGCACTAATTACTGCATCAATGCAGCGTGGAAGCAACCAGCCTGTGGCACTGCTGAGGTGTTATGGAAGCAACCAGCCTGTGGCACTGCTGAGGTGTTATGGAAGTAACCAGCCTGTGGCACTGCTGAGGTGTTATGGAAGCCCAGGTTCCATAACAACTTGGATTCTGTGCCTCTCCACTCCTTGTGAAGAGTGGAGAGGCACAGAATCCAAGTTGCTTGAAGTCCAGTGTGAAGTTTCCATGTGTAATGAATCTAGAATATATGAAAGTTGCACTTTTTGAATTAAATTATTTTTTAGATGCACCTGTATGTATGGAGGATGAATTGTGCCACGGAAATAATTAATTAATGTGTAATTATTTATTTTATTTTTATTTATTTTCATTTAACATTTTTATAAAGAATGCATTAAACAATTATGAAAGATGCTTTTTTTTATGGAGCATTGAATTAAACAAATGAGGGGAAAAAGTATTAAATATGCACTTAAAAGATTACATTTATAGTTGGACTTACAAAACCATTATTATACTGCAACTGCAAAACTAAAAACGGTTTATGAAGCAATGCATTTAATGCTGGTTAAATGAGTCAATAAATAATTAATGAAAACCCTTTTTTAAAAAGATGTTTAAATAATCCCTTTCGTTAATTGTAATTATTTTTGCACACTACTTTAACAAAGACGAGCCATTAATTTAAAGCTTACGCAAAAGTAAAAGGAGAGAAATTACGGAGATGTAACACGAGCTCTCATTGGCTGGACAACGACAACGACGGCGTAGTTTTACGTGTGTGGCACCTGGTGCATGGTGTGGTGCGGAGGTGCAGGCTGTGAAGCTTGGTCTATTTCCTTATAGTTTCGTGGTAAAAATAATTTGAAGCATGTTATAAATTTATTTTTCATTTATAAAATTTGGCTTCATTGTCACCAGATTAAAGATCACTTGTGGCAGATTTATTGTAGTACACATTTAATAAAGCTATATTTTACAAGAAAGAAATCTGAATGAATGTACAATGTGAATTAATTAATTGTGTGATTAGAAGCCACCTAGTGGCTATATTGGTTAGTTTCCTCACCCAACTAACCAATATGGCCCCTAGATCAACTTGACCTACCAAACCCCCTGCCACATATCTTCTTTTATCCTACAAATACATTTAATAGTGATAGATATTAATTATTCACTTATTTTAGGAAGGGGGAGATCTGGTAGCTCCATTTTAGTTTTTTTTTTTCAATTAAGATTTACTTTGTTTTGGTAGTTGATGTGGAAAAGTTCTGGTTCTGGCCCATTGCAGGGTCGTTCTGGGAAAATACCTGGTCTTTTGTTCTTTTTGGTCAGGTCTCCCCATATAGTTACATTTCTGTCACTAAACCCAGTAAAATATTGTAGACAGCTCTACGCAACCAGGCTAATTTTGGATGACTAACAACCCCATGATGACACAGAGGGACCTTGACACCATGATGCTAGACCCTGGCACTACGAGGCTGGGCTATCCTCTGCACCCTGATGTCAAGAGACTAAATGAGTATTACTATGATTGACATGGTTAACTACCCAACCACATATATTCAGATATATTATATATACATATATTATAACTTTTACTGTTATTGTATTGACACATAGTCGTGCACACACTATCACCACTTCTCATTCTGTCTACACAGGTATATGGCTATTATACTGTCTGCAGTAAAATATAAGTGGTATAATTAGCTAAATAGATTACCTTGGTTGTTATACTATCGCCATGTCTTGATCAAATACATTGTAACGTCAAATCAATTGGTTTTGTTTTGTTTTTTATTTTATTTTTGGGTTACAAAATGTAAAAATACTGTAGCAAACTGCTTTTGGTAACTGTATTAAAGGTTCAAATGTATTTCTTGAATGGGTAGACCAGAAAACTGTTTTCTCTTGCAATCCATCTGACAAATGTATCATTCTATATTGCATTACGCTAAATTGCATTCAGAGATCAAGTGATTGTTTATGCGAATACCCCAAAATCAAAAAAGATGTCATGTCATATTTTGTTTTGGGTCTAGGTATTGATGTTAATTTTTAACACAGATATATATATGCTAGAAGAGAAGAAGAGGGGATTGATTTATACATGATAATAATCTATTCTAATATACTTACTATTCTGTTGTTGATACACCTGTTTCTATTTCTATTTTTGTGTGCACTCTTCAGTACAAAAACATTCCTTTCTCTAGAGCAGGGGTCTTCAACGTTTTTCAGGCCAAGGACCCCCAAGCTGATGGAGAGATGGAGCAGGGACCCCCTACTATATATATTGTATAAAATTGTGTTTTATATTAAACTGGGCCTAGTGCCATGTATAAACATAGCTACCCTGTTATTGTGCATTCAATACTAAGCTATTCAAATAATACACAGGTTCATTTATTCATGTTTTTATTTTAAACATAATTGTCTAATCAACCAACAATCCCCTGCAGTACCTCCATGGACCCCCTAGGGGTCGCGGTCCCCCTGTTGAAGAGGTCTGCTCTAGAGGTCAAGAATGTCCTTCTATAATTAGGCTTTGAATGGAAGACATTGCACCAAACACAGTGAAAAACATGTCTTAAGTGTGTTGGCATTCTTACATGTTGTGCTCATGGACCTGACAGTAAAATGGGTCATCATTGTATGACGTTCATGTGTTGTAAAATCAAGTTTAAATGTAGCTACAGCAAAAGTTGATGTCTTCGCTATTAATTCCCATGCTGTCATTGAAGGCCCCTCCCCTTCATCTCTCAACCAATCAGGACCTCATGCATTAAACAGAGTACCAACTTGCGGTGTATATATACATCTCTTATTCATGCTTGTCTCTCGTATCCAGTCCCCATGAAGAATAATTTGATGATAATTTGATTCATTTTGTTTTATTTACTTATTTATTCATGTATTTATTTATTATTGACTGATTTATTGAATAGTGAATTCACTATTCACACTGGAACGTTTTATTTTTATTTTATTTTACATTTATTTTTTAATCAGATCTTACATGCTCTTACCATAATGCCTAGTATGTACACATACTGCCAAACAAGGTGGGGGCTAGTTTGACCATGGTCTTCGAAGTAGAGTCTGGCTTGACAGGGATTTAGGGTTCCACGTTGTTCCCAACATTGGCATGGCTGCGCGATGTGCTCCCAGAGCTAAAGGATTTTACCACATTGAGCAACGACCCCTGAATGACTAAACATGCTAAACATTCTCCAAAATCTCACCTCTGCACGATCAAAGATCACCAGTGGCGCTTGTATGTTGTTCTTCTTGGCAGCTTGTCTCACTATGTCCTCTGCCTCCTCCACCCTCCCCTGAGAGAGGAGCCATCTTGGAGACTCAGGAATGAACCTGTAGTACAGACAGAGTGGAGAGGTGAAGCAGTTTCAATCAATCGGTCAGTCAAATCAATGAAGTGACAGTGGCAAACCCACCACCAGAATGGCACATAGAGTACAGTTGGTGCATTGAGAGCGAGGATTAGCATCCTCCAGTCTCTGATATAGTATGCCAACAGAGGAATCAGCATGTAGCCCACACCAAAGAACAGACAGGAACCCGCTGTGGAGAAGACTGTTCGCACAGTTGGGTTGAATAGCTCCGTCCCTTAAAATTAAAGAACACAGAAAGCATGCCAGCTGTTATCACCATTGTCAATTAAGCTAATTATCTTTTTTTGTTGATTGATCAATCAAGTTTTGAGTTTGTTTGACTTGCAGCCAACAAAAAATACAATATTCATTATACACAGAGAAAGACAAACACAATATTAGCATTTGTAATCATATTAACAAAGCAAAACGTTTGGTGTTTGACTAAATCATCTAAATGCCTAATGAATCAGTTATTACATTTATAATACATTTGCTGTTGACTGGTTGTATCGTCGTAATGCTACTATTACATGCTGTATGTGTTATACACACATGCAGGCACGGCACCCTCAGTTGTGATTTAGCATGCTAGTAAGCGGGTGACTGAATGAGAAGAACTATGTGAGAAAAGCAATGGGGTGTTGACAAATGAACTACTAAATATATCGAACAGACGGTTGAGATGTGTTAATGAAAGTAGGCCTACCTATCACAAATGCAGACACGTAATTTGAGATGGCTGCCATCCCAACTACAAAGTACAGGGCACAGAATATAGACCACGAAGGAGATAAGACCTGGCTTAATGAGAACACTGTCTGGATTGCGATGGTAGAGAACATCACTATTTTCCTTCCAAACCTGTAAGCAAACAAGCAAAAGCATCCACGGTTAAGTAAGAAATAAAACATGTCATCCCAGTGTTGCAGCTGTTCACCCAGTCCAATACATATCTGATTTTGTCTGACAGTCAAGTAATCACATAGGGCGAGGACCAAGAAATAGGCGCAGTTTGCGTTGGTCCAGGGGTCTCACTGAACCCCCCTAGTGGCAGTAGCCAAAAATGCTAATAATTGATTGTAATGCCTTGCAATATAATAATACATATTAAGGGTAAACTAATTGTGTGACTGTGATTATTTTCATAAAACATTGGTTCTGGTCTAATTCTGTGGTATAGCAGCCTGAATATTCAAAGAGTTGTATAAT
>OMNR01099232.1:4502-14512 GCA_900303205.1 Mora moro
TGTATTGCTTAACACACACACACACACACACACACACACACACACACACACACACACACACACACACTCGACGGCACCACACGGAGAATTCCACAGCCAGGATAGAAAGCCCTCTCCTCTATACGACGTCGGTATGTACTTGTATTGGAGTGGGATTGGATAGTGCGACTCAAGGGCTGAACCGCTGCAGCCAGGAAGGCAAACCATCACTGGGATGAAAGACGGACCAGCTGGGACCCAGCTGCGTGTCGTGTGACCAGGAGGCCAGCTGTGCGGACGGTGGCGTCGGAGAATAACATCAGGATTACGATTTCTTTCTGATGGACAAACGCAGCGCTCGGATGTTTGTTCTCGTCTTCCTTACGGTCTGCAGTGCATCGGGTAATACTGTAATTCTTTTATTTGAAGGATTTCTAATAATGACGTTTTATTTCCCCATACTTTTTCTTTCAACTATTTTATCCTGATTTACTGAAGTGGCTTTTGTCTGGGCTCATCCGACCACAGGACACGGGTGCATGTTGTGAAGAAACCCGTATTTTTTGCTCTCCTGGCAATTCTGTCCCATGATTTTGGTGGTTTTTACAATAATATTACTCACCCCCATCAACAACGCTTTTCTTTCTGCCAAATGACAAAATGACTACATTTAAAACTTAAGTGTAAAACGATTGTATTTAAAACACGTGCAGCCATTATACGCTGTGTGTGATTTTAAACATGCCCGTGTTGTCACGTTTGTCTTCCGTCAAGACTGACGGACGCACGGGAGCACTGCCTGCTGGTCGTAGTTGTGCTTAAAACAACCAGTATGGCTATTAACGTTCTCCTTCGCCGTTTCTCAGGCTCCCCCCCCATGCCTGACAACTTGGAGGCGAGGACGTGGGACGGTGAAGTGACTGTAGTTTGGGATCCTCCTATTGGCGTCACGTCAACGGCCCGATACTCTGTTCAGATGTCAAGGTAAGATTCACTCTCATGACACATTACCCACAATACTTCTCAATCATTCTCGTCACTTAAAACAAAGTCAAAAAGGCAAACTCGATACTCTTTCGACTACCTTTTCTACTACTTTTCCCCCTGTTTAACGTTTGTTCCCCTCTTTAACTCATATTTGCTACAGGAAAGTAATCATTACATAACTAAATCCTTCCGACTGAACCCTTTGGTATCCGTATTCCAATGCCAGTGTGTAATCCGTGTGCGTGTGTTCTCTCCGTAGGTATGGGTCAGACTGGACGAACGTGTCCAGTTGCACGATGATTCGGGCCACCCTCTGCGACCTGAACACTCTCATCCATAACCACATGGTTGCCTACAGGGTCAGAGTTCACACAATAACTGCCAGTGGCGTTTCAGAATGGGCAGTCTTAAAGAGAGTGTACCCAAATGACAGTAAGAAAACTTTTGTTGTTTTGCAACCCAAGACATCCTAAACCGGGCTATTGCGAACTGTTTGATAAATTAAATATGTTGAAATGTATGATCACAGGAAGGTGAATGTCATGTATATCATGATTATTTTTCTGTTTTGATAGGTCAATTACGCTCCCCTTCTTTCACTCTGTGGGCCAACTCCAGTTCACTGACAGTTACAATTGATGAAAAGCCTGCTCTGAGGAAGATCTTTTTCTCTGGAATGACTTACACCATTTACTTGGAGGAGAGAGGCAAGGACAGTAAGGTAGGAGCCCGAATTTTGAAAAGGTAGTTGTCTGTGTGCCTACAACGTTGGCTTTCTGCAACAAATATACCTTTTTTTTCCCCAAACGGTTTTTGTTTTGAATTAAAATGATTAAGTATTTAACATGGAAACATTGTTCAAACCTACTACACAGAAATTGTTCCGACTACTCAGAAAGAGTATGTCACCAGTATGTATTATGACCTGTATTTCCCAATAAAGTCACTCACAAAATGGTTTCCTGCGTCACAGACAACAATGGCGTACCTGAAGAATTCCATGAAGGGGGACGAGGGGAGGACTCAAACCTTCAGATCTCTCCACTCGGGGAGAGAGTACTGCGTCCGACTTAAGGTGGAGGGCTACGGGCACAGTCGCATCAGCAACGTCTCCACCCCACAGTGTCTTCGACTCCCTGAACGAGGTGAGGCAAGCGTCCAAACGTATTTGTTTTCTTTTCTAAATCACGTCACGAGACACCGTTGGGGTCCTATAGGGAGACGGCATGTTTGAGTCCATGTGTCATCATTGCACATGCTTTGTGTGTTTGTGTGTTTAACCCACGGCCCTGTATCTCTCACATGCTCTTATAGTGTGGCACTTGCTTGCTGTGACCTCCCTGTCCATACTGGGGGTCCTGGCCGTGCCCGCTGTGATGATGTCTGTCATCTGCTGTTTTGTGAGGCGTCCAGAGAAAATGCCTGTTTCTCTGGTAAGTGGTCCCGAGCTAATTGTAGAACCACAAGAAGTGGTTGTTATTCTGGAGGATGATATATTGTGAAATATTGGTTTTGGATTTCGAGTTATGTGGATGAAGGAATGGCAAATTAATCAAATAAACAAAGAAATCAACGGGAAACAACTTGTCACATGGTGACTAGGATCAACATTCAAACCTCAAAATCACAATGTGTCCTTTTGTTGGCTCAGAAGTTCCTGTTTGGCAATACAGTGTGAGAAATAACAAACAGTTTGTTTTCCTGTAACCCCTTTTTTTTACATCCAGAAATACCCCAAAACGGACTGGTCTCCCCTCATCGTTGGAGAGGGCAACATGGAAGTAGTCACAGACAAAGGCTGGTTCCTCTCCACGCCCAAAGCCCACACGGAGAGCCCGGGGAACAAAGAGCATGCCGAAAGAAGAACTAGCATGGACAGTGGCGTGAGCGTGGGGTCAAACGGTGCCACAAAGACGGGAGGAAGTGATCCAGCGAGACAGGAAGACAGCGGATGTGCCAGTACCGAGTGTTCACGAGGCGCGGGGAGTTTCGGCAGTGCAACGGAGGAGCCCCAGCCGCAGGGCAGGGGGACTCAAGCGAACGCCACCGAAGGAAAGACGGAGGACGGCGCGGTCTGTGGGCGCGGCTCGAGGGGCTCAGGAGGACAAGGCGGCAGATTCCCGCCGGAACAGATGCATCTCGCCGCGGATCAATATCGACACCAGGGCTCTCCGGCGGTGCGGCCCGACGCTTGTGACGGAGACGAAGCTTTGAAGGAGATCCGCGTAGATCCAGACTGGTCGCTGGTAGACACCGCCACAGGCTACCGGAAGGGACAGTTGTCGTCCGTGCATCAAACGAACCGAGGGCCGTGGCCTGGGGCCGAGGAGGCCGGGGGGGGAGATAGAAACACTGAGCTCTCCGAAGAGGAGGTCACATTTTCCACAAATTACCGCCGAAAAACGCACGTTGAAATGGAGACGGTGGTGAGCGTGGACGACTCGGAGTCGTCGTCTAACCGGCTCCACGTGGGGTTCGAGGAGGAGGCGTCTGCCCCGCTGTTCTTGCCACTCGCGTTTCTACCTACGGGACATCTCGACTGTGCCATGAACACGGTGTCCATCTCCCTAAGTGACGTGGAACTATGGAGTGAATGATCGCTGCGGGGGGGAAAAATGACAATGACAATGTGACATGTATTGCTATTTAATTTATTTAGGGTTTATTTTGGGGGTTTTTGAAGCACACTATTCCTGCTTGCAATGCTTGTTGTTTTAAACAGGCTGCTCTTGAAAGGGGAGAGTAGGAGGGTGTTAAAGTTCAACGTAAAATTCAGCTGCTAACGGTTGGTGGTTAGCCTATTTATTGAATTTAAATTTGGTCTATGGTTTGGCATAGACACATGCATACGTGTTGTAAACGCACTCAAATAAATGAAATACCCTATTGATTTAATGTTACTTGGTACAACAATGGGCCTCATGCAGCAACATTATCGTAAATTGCTCGTATATTTTCTCTTTCTTTTCTGTTACGAGACAAAATACGAGAAGTCAACTCCAGATGCAACAAACGCTCCTAACAGCGCTGAATAATGAATCCCACTTGATCGTAAATCGGAGGCGCGTGGCCGATTGTGTTATTAGCAATAGGTAACGCCCCCTAATCACCATATAAGGGCAGGTGTTGCGCCGTGCGCAAATACTCTGGCACTTGCCCAAGACGGAGAGATGCACCAAAAAGGGACGTAAGAAGAAGTACTTAAGCAGTAATGACATCGACGTACTGTTAAATCAACTTAAACAAAGTAAACATGTGATTTTCCAAAGCGTCAGTACTGGCGTTAGGGGAAAATAAAAAACCGAACGAAAAAGGGTCGACATGGAAATGGACATAATGGAGTGGTCCAGTTTACGTTTGAGGAATGGGAATGGATCTGGAGAGGGCGCTTTCATGCGTATATGGGTGCAGTCTATAGCGCCAATGATATTTGGGAGTCCAGCTACAGCAAAATGAAATTAGATTTCTGTCTGTTGGTTAGGACTGTACGGAAACGACATGTACTGATACAGTCTATGGTACTGGGGCATTAATGCTATGATGGCGTTCAGTACTGTCGGGAGCGCACGGCTCAAAGATGACTTACTCCCAGTGCGCTGAGCACTTGCAGATGTGGAGGCGCTGGGTTTGACCCGCGTGTGTTTCGCCTAAATTGAGGCTCCAGAGTTTTGCGCAATTGTAAAAGCAGTGCTCTGGGCGATCTGAAACGGCTCAGCAGCCATTCATCCGTCTCGTCAAATAGATCCCTTTTTATAAGTATTTCTTTCGCCCACGAATGTAGTCCATATCAATTATAATATACTCATTATGACTCTAAAACATAATAATCTAAATTTGATTGGGCCTATATGATATTCTTGCGTTTTTTTAATGATCATCACATTTAAAACGTATGTTTCCTTGTGTTAGACAACCAAATGGTGAACTGTGGACACATGTTTTTTCTCTTATCTTGGTACGAGTGCTCTCGACCACGCGTAAAAAAGTCTCTTACCTACGAGAAAAGCAAAAATACGAAAACATTGGTGAATCCCAGAAATGAATGGGTACATTTGCACACCTGCATGAGGCCCAATGTTTCCAATTAAAGCAACGCGTTGTTCTGTGACGTTTGGATATGTACGCAGTGCGCAGTAATGAAACCATGACCTGTTGGTTAACATTGAAAGGAGAAAACCCATGGCAGTGAAGCACCTTTTGAAAAGTAAACATCATGTTAGATGTTAACGGAATCCCCACATTCAAAAACTCGCATGTCTGGAAACTTCTTATACATGATGGTGGTTTTGTTGGTTCAAAATGAGGAAGTAGACCACTTCCTCTTTTTGGGCTCCATTTCAACTTCTCATTGAATTTGCTCGTGGGAAAGACCTAGATTTTATTAAAAGACCGAAAATACCAAAAATTTGGTATCGTGATTGCATATTTTCTCATACATTTCTGTGTGACTAGTATGATCATAATCATAATCAATATGCTATGTATTACTTAATCATAATTATTTAAAGCACTGACTAGGTCATATGTAGGCCTGCAGTATATTAACGTATATAGCCTTGGTTTTTTTTAAATTGTATTTTCCCATTTTGCTGCTGTGCTGAAAGGACAGTATAGTATAATATAATTCTAAATAAAAATGTACATTAATTTACATGCTGGTCAAAATGCACCTACTTTGTGACACTTTATACTTTGAATACTTTGTATTCACAAAGCAACTTCTTATAAAAACTACTTTGAATATTTCTGTTCACACAAACAGGAAGAGGAACAAACCTGTGGCAGCTGTATCGAGAGAGAAAGAGAGAGGAAGAGACTCTTCAAAGAAGTCACACGAACTCTTCCATGTATGAAACGGATGTAATGTGTTCATCTGCCACTGTTACTCTCGGTGTGCAGCAAATGGAAGTTTTGCCTCGTGACTTGCAGTCAACGGTTCTTCTCAAGTCATGTCAACTTTATTTGTATTTTATAGAAATATCAAGTAAATTCATTATTCATGATTAGATTACGTATACATTTAAAGAGAACACACACACAATATATCTATATATGTATATATATATTGCATTACATTGTGTCTTTAAAATTATTATTAATAATAATTGTATTAATTCTTCTTATTATTATTATTATTATGAGTAAACCTGTACATTTTACATAATATCAGCAAGAGACACGCAACCTGTTACACAGGAAATCAACAAGGGAATGATTGAAGCATGATTTTGGTCGAAAACAGAATAGAGTCATCAGTGAAGAAGTGTTTACTTCCTGTCTCTCTGAACCTGGAGTGGTGTCATTTGAGGGTGCCACTGACAGAGAAGGAGGAGGTAGGAGTCTTCTTCAAGCCCACCTTTCTGTGGTGCGAGAGAGAGAGAGAGAGAGAGAGAGAGAAAATACTATTAGCCTTGCCCTGAGAACTATGGAAAAAATACTGTGTGAAAGCAAAACACTCACGTGAGCACTTTCTCTTTCAGCGAGGGTTCTGTGAGAGAAGGTGCAAGAAGAATAAGGGGTAGAAGGAAAATGAATAAAACAAAATACTGAACAATACTGATCACTGAATAACGAACCATACGAGCCACGAGGGCTCCACTCACTCTTTTTCTTGCAGCACTTCTTGCAATGCTTGCATTTGTATTTGCAACAGAACTGCACGATGCCAATGGTGAAGAGAATTGCCAGGATCCCGAAGCCGACAGCGATCCCTACGGCCGTGGAGTTCACCCTGCTGGCTGTGAACGGGGCAGAGAGGACAGCACGGGGTTCAACCGCAGTGTCAGTCCTATGCTTCGGGCCTGCTTTCGGACCAGCATCGCAATCTCCCCGTGACATGACATGACCTTTGCGACAGCGACACGCAGCCACAACGGTGGTTGAAGAGCTTCCGACCCGTGTGTGTGTGTGTGTGTGTGTTGCTTTTTTCTCGATACCTTGTCCACAAGTAGAGCCGTTAGTTAAGCCTTAACACAACAGCACCTTTCATAACTAATCGTCATAATAATAAGAATAATGACGAATGAATAATAATGGATAATGAATAATACATAATTGTACTGAACTGCAGTGAAGTGAAACTACTGTGGTGTGGCATTGTGATCATGTTCCACCACAGTCTATAGAAAAATCGATTAAATGAAATGAATGGTAAAAAACCCAACCTGATAAATAGCCGCATGGATATACTATTCTAATGACTACACAGAATTTCCTTACCATCGTTGCCCATCGTTGCCAAGCACAGGAATCACAGAAGGAAACCCCCCCGCTGTGCGTGTTCACCTCTTCTCAGGTGTCAGCTGTGCCAAATCCCTCCTTTAGGTTCTTAATGTCCACCTTGATTTTTGTATCAATCACAAATGTGTCTCAGCACCGACACAACGATGAACTCTTTCCACTGCCCCTTTCCATTTTTAGCTTGGCTTTAAGCGCTTACGTCTGCCTTTCCCATAGCTGACATTCCTAGCAAACGGGTCAAACTTCTTTTGTTCGTTCCCCCACCCAACCTCAAGAGTTGTCCACCCTCCGCCAGTCAACAGCCAACAGTCTACTGACAATATGGCAATCTGTCCTGGTCGTCCTCTTGCTCATTTCAATGTATTAGTAGTTATGTAATGAATACATGTATACAAGTATTCCATGTGTGATTTATGAGTTAATTTCCCATTGAACAGCAAAAGTTTTCACGTGACGTGGACGCAGTGGTCATCATCCGGGTATTTGCCCATTTTAACCTGGTTAATATGTGTGCATTTCATGCTTGTATTACGTGAGGCTAAAGTGTGGCATGGATAATGGACAATGCCCTTTACACTATTTAATACCAGAGCCTTGCAATTAGATCTATAGACACTCTATGTACAAACATATTCACATTCACACATGTGCATTGGAAGACATTGCAGACACTACACAAAGACATTAAACAAAGACATCAGATTCTTTGTCACAAGAACTGTTAACCAGGTGTACAGCACCGGGTTAAAAAGCTCTGTTTAAACAAAAGCCCCTGATTAGCTGTTAAGTACACAACCACTGTGGTGCTTTTCATTCTGTACAGTTTTGGTGGAAAATGCGGGGGGGGGGGGCACTAGGACCCAGCACGGGATATCTTATCTAATCAAGAGAATTTGTATAGAATGTGGTAGGAAGGTTTGAGAGGAAGAAGTGTTAGACACAGAAGTGTTAGACACAGAAGTGTTAGTTACACAGAAGTGTTAGACAATAGGCTTCAGTGTGGTGACTCAAATCTCTGGTACACCAAAACATTATCATCATAACCGTGTGTGTGTGTGTGTGTGTGTGTGTGGTTGGTGGCTGGTTTAAGCAGCCTCACATGGCCCGAGTCAGACTGATTAGGCTCTGGGGCCGGGTGAGGCTGCACACCTGTGGTGCGTTGGCCAATCAAGGCACACAGGTTAAACCAGCCGCCACTACCACCACCACCACACACACTGGGGAGCTCTGGCATGTCACTATCTTCCATCTGCCAAGCCTACAAAAACATCTCAACTCTGCAGTAAACAGGTTTTCTCATCACTACCTGTGTCCTGTGGTTGGAGGAGCCCAGAAGAAAGCCACCTAGTGGCATGTAGTAGGGAGTATTGCTACATCATGTTTCTCAACCATGAGTTGGCTAAAATAACTATCAATGAAAACATTATTTTGCAATCAGGGGCAGTATTTTAGTATTTTAGATTAGATTAGATTAGATTCAACTTTATTGTCATTGTGCAGAGTACAGGTACAAGCCAATGAAATGCAGTATGGCACATACACTAATGGATGAATGATGTAAATATTTGTGATATTATTTTAAGTTAATGCTGATCTAATGCCAGAATATTTTTATGCAAGATATTATTATGCAATGGAATAGTCTGATTACTGAGCTCCAGTATTGTAAAGTATTGTAAAGTTATCTAGGCCATTCAGCGGAGGATATTGGAGGACACTGTTTGGAAACTGTATCCTGGAGATTTTGCAATTGTGGTCCTGTAACGTTCACAGGCTGTCTTGGGGGCTTTGAGCAACAATTTTCACAAAAATATAGCAGTTGTATTCACTGATTTATTCCTGGATATTGTATTCTCCTTTTTCCTTGAATGCAGCATAGAGACCAAATCCGCAGCGAGGTGTATTCAAAAGTCTACAAAGTGCATTTGTTATGTTCAATAAAGTTCAGCACACAGCCTCATACAAAAGTGATTGACTGTTATGCCCGGGTGGGGCCAAGCGGTGGCCTATATAAGTCCTATATAAAGAGTCACAAGGAAGTCAAGTGAAACTGCTCACACAGTGACATTGTCGATCGTCTGTCTGGCTGTCTGTTCGTCTTGAATCCTCCTTTAACCAATACCATGCAAATAATGATGTGCAATGGATACATTGTGCAACTGGGTTTTCACAAGTAAATGTGTGATTTAAATAAGGATTTTGCCACATAAGCAAATGAGGTGTCTTCACTTGTTTTGTTTTAAGCAAAACACAGAACACAAAAGCATGGTATTACATAATTAGTCATTCAAAATGAGTCTATATTGGGCATTATTTGGAGAGGCACCTGACTCGCACCTGTCAACACAGCTCCAATGTCAGTGACCCCCCAGGTTCATATCCTGTCTATAAATGGGGCCATTTCAGAGAAAATTTATAATACCCAGTACAACTACTTCCTTGAATCCTATCCCACTTTTGGGAAGCATGGGCGGTTGCCGGAAAACTGCACACAAAAACACAAAGAAATTGACAACTCTGGGATGGGGGTGATACATTTAAATTACGGTACTCGTGAGACTAGAATTTCAAATTTCCTCCTTGCCGTAAACTGAAAACATTGTGCTTTTCTTACAATGGTAGGAGGAAGAGTGAGCACAACACAGTGGAGGAGGGAGAGAGAGAGAGAGAGAGAGGGAGAGAGAGAGAGAGAGAGAGAGAGAGAGAGAGAGAGGGAGAGAGAAGGGGTGGATGGGGAGTTGAGGACAGAGATGTGGGCTGTTTGGGTGTTCCCTGTTCAAACAAGGAGGGGAGAAACGAGAAGG
>OMNR01099246.1:0-11168 GCA_900303205.1 Mora moro
ATTAATGTGCGGCTCTTCGTTTAAAAAAAATTCTATTTAAAAACATAATAATAAAAAAATATATATTTGTCATATTTTTACTAATTTTAATTTGGGAGTTTGGGTTTAAATCTGCATCATACTGCCGAATGTGTGTGTTTGCCGAGGGTGTAATTATAGTTTCGCCTCTACGCAAAATGGCGCACTTTCATCCGTTTCGCTATCTGACCAGAACGCGCACCAACTCAAGTTGAACCTTGAGGGATGGACTTAGTGATGTTAGGGCCTCCCGCAGCCTGTTCACTATGCCGCAGCCTGCCTCCAACACAAATAAGGCCTGTGTCGGGGCAGACTTCTGGAGCCAGGGTGAGTAGGCGACTGGTTGACGATAGGGGTCTCTGGGCCTTGAGATGGGCAAAATCTTCTCCAAAGCTTTTCAATTTCAGCCTGGAGATAATCAGCTGCGGTGGGAGTTATTTGAGCAGCTGGGGAATGGTTTGAGTGGACAGAAGCATCAAGGAGAGCTTGGTAAGTGGTGTAAAGGCTGAAATCAGGGACAGGCCTGACAATGGCAAGTTCTCCACAAAAGGAAGGCTTAAGTTCAAGCTGCTGGTGATCTGCATCATTGTTGGAGCTATCAAGGGGTTGGGGACAGGTATCAGAAGAGTGGTAAAGGAACTGAGGGCCTTGGCTCCACCGGTTTGGCTGCTGGAGCTCTGCAAGGGTTTTTCCCCTCGTAAGATCATCTGCTGGGTTTTGAACTGTGTTGACATACCTCCAGTCTTGGCAGTTAGTAAGCTCTTGTATCTCGGATACTCTGGTACCAACAAAGACCTTAAAGCGACATGAATCAGCCTGCAACCAAGCAAGTACAGTGGTTGAATCTGACCAAAGGATGGTATTTCTGATAGGAAGTGTCAATTCTGCTCTCAGGAGGTCACAGAGACGTGCACCAACTAACGTGGTACAAAGCTCGAGTCTAGGAATTGACTGCTGTCTCTTTGGTGCCACGCGAGATCGGGCAAGCAAGAAGGACACTTGGACTCGCTCCCCATCATCTTCTGACCGAAGATATGCAACTGCTCCATAAGCTGATTCTGATGCATCACAGAATATGTGGAGGTCTTGTTTAGAGGGGGAGGAAATGCTGGTAGACGTGTAGCATCGAGGCATAGCTACTGTAGGTAGAATTGACAGTTCGTCCTTCCAGGTGTTCCATACACAGAGTAAATCAGAGGGTAATAGGGAATCATCCCATTCCCTTGGCTTGTCCCACAGCCTCTGAATCAAGACCTTCGCTCTGGTGGTGTAGGGGATGAGGTACCCCACAGGGTCATAAAGGCTGGCGAGGACATGGTAAATGTACCGCATTGTTGTGGTGGATGATGCTGTTGCCTGACCTCTGTAACCGAGGCAATCTGTTTGACAGTTCCACTGAAGCCCAAGGGTACATTCTGTCGGGGGCATACCGTCTTTGGAGAGCCAGAACTCACTGTTCTCAGATCTTGCGTCAGGTGGTAGGTGACTGATGACCATTGGGTCATTACTGGCCCATTGACGGATGTTGAAGCCGCCATAAGATAGAATGGACCTCAGCTGATCGAGAGTCTGTCGGGCCATGGCAACTGTGGGGAAGCTTTGAAGGCAGTTATCAACATAGAACCCCCTTTCCACTGAATGGCACACTGGGTCACTTGGCTGAGTATGATTTTTGATGTGCCTTTGAATGGCAAAGGTAGCGCAGCAGGGGCTACAGGTAGTCCCAAAAGGCAGGACCTGCCATTCGTAGACAGATGGAGGAGTGTCTTTCATCATGTACCGCCAAAGAAAACGTAAGAGAGTCCTATCTTGGCTCAGAAGCCGAACTTGATGAAACATGGCCTTTATGTCACCACTAATGGTGACAGCGTGCTCTCGAAAGCGGAGTAAAACTCCAAGAAGGGAAGGCCCCAAGGTAGGTCCAGGTAGTAAGGTCTTATTCAAGTTTTGGCCTTTGTATTCGAACGAACAATCAAAGACAAGACGATTCTTTGCATTATGGGTTACCATGTGATGAGGTATACACCATGCCTCTGGAGAGGCTTCAACTTCCTCCGCTGTAAGCCTTTTCGCATGACCTGCCTGTTCCAGCTTGGAGACCTCAGTGTTATAGGCTGCTGCCTTCTTTGAATCCTTGGCCAACTTTGATTCAGTGGCCCACAGTCTGGCCATCACGGCCTGTGGAGGAGCATTCAAAGGTGGTGTGTTTGGTATCCTTAAAAGAGGTGTGGCATAGCGATACACTCCGTCCACCAAGACTCTCTCAGTGACTGTCTCAAGCAAGTTGACTGCCTGGTTATCCAACTTGGACCGGGTGGCTGCTCTTTCATTTCGATGGGGAACTGCATCCAGTTGCCAGAGCCTTTCCACATTTTGGTACAACTCGTTAGATTGAGAGGCAATAGAGATATGGAGGCACTTGGCAGTGGAAGGGGGAGGTTCAATGTCTCTTGTTGGTCCTTGTAGTGTCCAGCCAAGGCGAGTTTTGACTGCTGCTGGTGCTCCTGAGGGGCCAAATCGAACTGGGACAATAGGTGAGATCAAGTGATTGTGATCTGAGCAAATAAGAAGTAGCGGGGTGACCTGATGCATTGGTGTCAGTGGAAATCCAAATAAATGCTTGTATTTCCTTTGTAGGGAATGGACGGGGTGTGTGTGCTCAGACAGAGCAAGTCGATCTGCAGTGAAAGCATGCTTGATGTGGAATTCACCAGAACTGGCAGAGGCAGAGCTCACCTTGAAGGACACAGTAGCCCCTTGAAGTACCTCCACTCCTTGCCTTACTGTCCTGAGAGCTAAGTCCTCCGGTTCTCCATCAAGCTGAAGACTATGAGCTGCTGACTGCAAAAGGATAGTTCGCTCTGAACCGTCATCCATAAGTGCAAAGGTCTCTAGGGTGTGTCTGCCGTTCCGCAGGGTGACTTTAACCAGTTTTAAGAGAACATGACCTGTGTGACTTGGGCGATCAAGATAAAGGGTGTTGGCTGCAGAGTTGACATGGTAAGAAGTTGTATCAGATTTCTTGTTGATGTCACAGAGGATCTGTAGATGTCTCCTCCTACAGATATTACAGTCTCGGTTCAATGTGCACTTAGCTGCAACATGTGGTCGAGCACAGCGCCAACATCTCTTGTTTTCCTTGATCCATGCTATGACTTGTTGCTTGTTCAGGGCTTTAAAATCAACACACTGGCTTATGTGATGACTTGTGGAGGTGCAATAAGCACAGGCGGACCTTAAGGGCATTTGAGGGTCCGTACACTCTGGGGCGAAGTTAGCACCATGAAGAATAGTTGTGATTGCATGGGTAGAAGCGTGTGGTCTGTATGGTCGAGAAGGGTTCGGGCCTGGGTAATCCCGTCTAGGTTGGCAACGAGACTCCATTTGCAGCCATTCAGAAAGGTGGATGAGGTCATAATTGGCATCTACTTGGGTTCTGTACATATGACGTTTGAAGCGGCTAACCTGTTCATTTGAGAGTTTCTCCAGTAGCCTATCCACGTGTGGATCCACGGCTGGAAAGGAAGAGGCGCCTGAGAAGGCACAGGCTGGTAAGAAACTGATGAATGAGATCGCATTGAAGGAAGGGAAGGTGCAGGATTAGACTGATGATGGGGGATTGGAAGTTGTGAAGGCCTGGAGGAATGGGAGGCAGAAAGGTGGAAAGACACAGGCCGATTAAGAACTGGATGATTCGAGGAAACCAGTTGGTGATGGGTTAAAGGAGGAGGTTGAATTTGTGGATGAGGGGGGAAGGGGGCTAACGGTGTGGGCTGGGCTGAAGCTACTGCTGCAGATCGATGGCGGATAGCTGGTGGGCCCAGGGGTGATCTAATTGAAACTTGATTGGGTCCACCTTGATAATTGTCTGGTGGTGGAGGCGATGTAGATCGGTGACTAGGTGAGGAGGAGCTGCTGCTTCCAGGGCTGGAAGCTTCATGTCGCTCCATGAGGCGCTGCAACATCTCTCCTTGCTGCTTTACAGTCTTCATTGTGTCAAGGAGCTGCTTGATTAGGTCAGCTTGGCTGAGTTCTGGAATTATGTCTCGCTCTCCGGTCCCAGGTGTAAAGGCCGGTTGGGTCCCATTAATGGTGGCGGGGGGTTCACTGTTGTCGGGCTGCTCTGGCTCTTCCTCATCCTCTTCTTCAGGCTCTTCCTCTTCATGGGGTGGATGTGTGCATTCTGTGTTTGTACCTCTATCCCCATAGCCAACTTCATAGTCCTGTAGGTGCTGAGGTAGGCGGATTTCACGTTGAGGGTGAAGAGCTCCATGGGTTAGAGTGGGCTTATCTTCATCAGTCATGGCAATGTTCACGATCCGGCTCGAAGGACCACATGTAGTTTAGCTTCTCTCTTTGGTCACAGGGGGATTGAGCATCACCATGGTACATTAATTTGGTGCTTTAACAAAGGTGAAACATTTAACATGGAACATGAAACATTTAGTATTCCACAGGTCTCATAGAATTTATCAGCATTTCCCATAGAACTACAAAATATAACAATGTGCATTCCGGATTACACATACTACACATCTGTAGTCTACAGGCAAGCAAACATTACATCCCACAAATGACCATAAAATACAACAGAAAGAAAGTAAACTCACTTATCACGCACAACCGGGATTTGATATG
The DNA here is from genome assembly GCA_900303205.1 of Mora moro. Classification (NCBI taxonomy): domain Eukaryota; kingdom Metazoa; phylum Chordata; class Actinopteri; order Gadiformes; family Moridae; genus Mora; species Mora moro. Next base: position 4,657 of record OMNR01099246.1, read on the forward strand.
AGGGCCCTCATGGGCCGTGCTGCTGTGGTGTTGCCAGCCAGAACAGAGAGTGTGAAAGGAATATATAGCTAAAAGGAGTCAACTAATTACAGGGAAATGAACTCAGGTGAGAGGAGGCAACTGATGGTGGGAGTGATCTCAGGTGAGGTGGCAGAAACCATGGAATTAGGTGAAAGGTCACCACAGAGTATGACTCTATTTTACACATATACATACACATATACATACACATACACATACACATACACACACAAAAACAGGAAGAGGAAAAGGAAGGGAATGTATATATACTATTAGTATTAATATTATTGGCATTGATATTATTATTCATATTATTATAGAACTGTATTGTTTTGTCCATTGTTTTAATATAAACGTAATATTTCTTGTTGTATTGTTTTGTTAAAAGCCCTTTGTATTATACATTTTTTATTATTATAAATAAACAAAAATAAAAGACAATGGGAGGATGGGAAATCTGAAAGTACCAGTGAGATTTCTGTAGTAGCGAGACCATGAGGGTAGGCCTACTTCCAATGATCATAAAGCAAATAGGTGGTTTCAACATCTCACAAGTTTTTATGAAATTACATGGCAAGACACACAGGCACTATTTTGGGTGACAGAACGCCATTGAAAGAAAAAACATCGCTACCTGTTCTATTCATGTTTGTTAAATTACCAACCCGTTATTATTACTTAGTAGAGCTTTTTGGTATATTATGGCATCGTTTAAACATTAAAATAGCTGCTATCGTTATTAACACTTCCCTTCTAAAACCATTAACCCCTAGCTCTCTGCTAGGATGGCGGGGCTTGACACCGGGCCCAGGTGCATCCAACTGGTTGATGGACACTCCGCCCCCCAGGTACTTGCCGATTTGTAGTCGTATCGATAGTGGTATCGATAAAGACTCGGATCGTTAAGCAGCCTCGAAAATGGTATCAATGTCAATAAAAAAAAATAACGACCCCGATCCCTACACATGAGTAGCTATTCCAATCACATGTGAATAAATGAAAACGTTTCCGAAAAAACACGCAATATAGAAATGATCTTCAGGTAAACAGTGGCTGAAATGTCTCCGATTGTTTGGTCATCAGAACTATACTTCCCTTCAGATCCTCCATCCTCTCATACCTGCCCTGTTGGTTTATGTGCAAATACTACTGGTCCATAATGAACTAAATATGCAAGAGTAGTCTTACATGTCACTGTTCATAACACAGTGCGTTTATCCTTTGCTGGATGGGCCGCTTTAAATAAAGAATTGGGGCATAAATTAAGAGTATACCCACTTCTCCAGGCACCACTACACCACTGCGCTTAAGACTCTTTTCGGAAATGATGCCAATAAATCGAGGTGGTGTCATGGAGAACTGAAGCCTGTAACTTCGTTATTGTACCCAGAATCCACATTGAATTTGTGTACTGTGCTGGCCGGCCATTTCTGCTTGCATTGTGAAAGAAGCGGAATGGGCTGTAGGCCTCTTTATTGAGCGTTTGCAAAGCGCTTCGGCAGCACTCCTCAGTGTTAAAATTAGTGATGCGACACTTCCCCCTAGCGGCTAACACCGCATGGTACAGTCGTTTACTACGCAAGTTCATTGCTGTCGGGGCAGTCACTGCGCATGACTGCCCCGACAGCCTCAGCATGTATCCCCAACCAAGGGGTTATTAGAGTTTTTATTTCGTTTTTCAACAAACCGTCTGGTTGCGCCAGTAAAACATTTGTTATTGTTTTGAATGTGTGAATGTGTGCTTGTGCGACTCAATTAGGGCATCGAACAGCCCAGGATCAGAACATCATCTCTGCTCCTCTTGGCTGGGACGGCCAGGGCAACCCTGGTCCTGTACTCCTGGGGCACACATGTTAACAGGGGGGCCATGTGGGTTTTCCATCGGGGGGCCCCGACGCTGTGGCTTGGCCTGGAGGTTTTGGCTTAAATGGAGGCAAGGGACATCTGGGCGAACAAGAAATGTTATCAAAACGCATTATAATGCAGAACCTCTTAAAATATAGCATTTTCATGAAGTCCAGCAAAATCTGGACACTGCCCTTTTCCTTGACTCCATAATGTCCACCCTCTCAACTGATTTCAGCTCACTTTCCCCAGATGAAATGATCTACCTCTACAATACCACCCTGACCTCCTCCCTCAACACCCTCGCCCCTGAACAATAAGGAAAGCCACCTTCCAGCGTTCCTCTCCCTGGTTCACTGATGATCTGCACCACAAGAAGACCCACGGCCACCAGCTGGAGAGGTTATGGAGTAAAGATGCTCTCACTGTTCATCTACTGGCCTTCAGAGAACTCATTTCACTCTCTCTTTTTCAGATCAAGATCATAGATATCAGAGCCAACATTATGGCCTTCACAACAGCTGCGACCCCACCCACCTGTCCTCCTTTTTACAATGGCTCCACCCTGTGCAGCTTCAAAGAGGTTACACCATCTCCACTTTTGGTCATCATAACCAAATCCAAGCCCTAGCTGCTCCCTTGACTCCATACCCGCTCCCCTGTTGAAAGCCTACTCACCAACCCTGGTTTAATTCTTCAGTACACTCATCAACAAATTACATCAGCGTGAAGAGGTGCCCATCCATTGTAAAACAGCGGCTGTCACCCCACTCTTAAAGAAACCAAATCTGTACCGAGAACTCCTGCCCAACTACAGACCAATTTCCAACCTCCCATTCCTTGCCAAAGTTCTAGAGAAAGTCGTGGCCTTACAGCTCAGTCACATTTTTCAGAATATCAACTTTATGAAGCCCTCCAATCCGGTTTCACGCAGCACAGAAACAGCCCTGATAAAGGTCGCCAATGACCTGTGGATAGCAGCTGACTCCGGGTCACTCAGCATCCTGGTTCTACTCGATCTAAGCACGGCATTCGACACCATGGACCACAACATCCTCCTCCACCGCCTCGAGACCTATACCATGGTCACAGACAGCCCTGAAGTGGTTCACCTCAACATACACCTCACCAACTGGAGACATCACATGCCACTGGAGAGTTCCAGGTCCAATGACCCACAGGAGTCAGTGCTTGGGCCCATTCTGTTTTTAATCCACTTGGATGTATCATCAGACAACACAACATCAACTTCCATGTCTATGCTGATGACCCAGGTCTACATTAAAACGCAACCCAATCCCACCAACACAATCTCCACCCTCAACTTGCCTGGAGGACATCCGCTGCTGGATGAATAACAACTTCCTCCAGCTCAACAGCAGCAAGATGGAGGCAATCCTGATTTTTTTACACCTTAAAAATATAGCCAGACTGAAGCCATCACTTTCAAAAGATGACACCAAAAACTGGTCCATGCACTTATCCCGAATTGATTCCCGATGAATTCATGTTGTTTAATTGTTATAAGGAATAAGGAAACCTTTCTTATATATCTTTTATATTCTTAAATAAATTCTTAGTCAGACCTATTCTCCAGGGAATGTCAGACTGATTCTGAGCAATGAGGGGGTAATTTGGGATAATGTAAATGGTTTTGATGGATCATGGCATGCAGGCCTGATAGTGACATGACGCTGACCAATTGAACAAAAGTCTCCTATTTACAATGTGTTATGTAGCATGAAAACATTTATAGTGCAATAATATATTTTTTATTCTAATTATATATATGGCTCATATATGAAAAGTATCGTTGAACCTCTTTCAGTAGGTTTATACCAGCCCTAAAATGTACATTTGAAAAGCTTTGCTCTATGATGTCAGACTCAAATATAATGAATGTAATAGATGGATTATTTACCATAGGATTGTGTAATTAATTGCTAAGCAGATATAATATTGCTGATGTGGCTATGATGAACATAATAACACATTCTTAGCCTTTTAGCAAAGCGATTTACAGTAGAAAATAATCAAAACATACATACTGGAGCAACTACAAAGATTTAAGAGTTCAACATCTGGGCAGTGCAGAGACGCTATAGAAATCAATTAAACAAATTAAACGATTAAATGAAGATTGTGTTCCTAAATACAACACAACACTATAACAAGTATAAGACATTTTGTATGTATCTTCTAGCACAAATGTACACCTATAACCTATCCATTGCTATTAATGGCATCAGATGGATCAGACTATGACCTCATCAGGGGGAGTTTCTCCAGCCAATACTGCAAGCGCATTGGCCATCATTTGCTTAATCATGTGACTGCATGTGTCCAATGTGTGAGTCCCCATGTGGGGCAGCACAATAACACTTGGCAGTGATAACAGGGGATGGTCTCTGAAATGACACACACACACACACACACACACAAATCAGTAGATAAACAAAAATGCATGCAAAAAGCCCCACCAATAACTTTAAACTAACGCAAAACAAGTTTCCGGATAATACTCTTTTCCTGGCCTTCCTATGCTTTCAAATATTAACGTGGAGATAAATGTACTTTAAAACTCTGTTCACTTCCGCATAATGGACTCCACCACAGAATTCAAAACTGCTGTTAAAACTCTTAAACTCTTTTTAAACTTGCCTACTCACTTTAGCTGCATCTTTATTTCTGCTGTTTTAACAATTGATTATTACCGATGTTTTATTACTGATGTTACTGATGTTTTATTACTGGTGCTTTGTTGTTCATTGTATGTTTTATTACTGATTTTATATGATGTAAGGTGACCTTGAGTACCATGAAAATTAAATAAAATGTATTATTATAATCATTATTGTTATTAATATTATTATTGTTGTTATTATTAAATGGCGCAGCAGAATAGGTGACACACTACGGTAAGCCTTTAGGTGAACCAATAGCCGTTTCATCACTGCATGTAGCCTGAAGATGTGCTTGTGTGTACCTGGGCAGGGGTTCAGGGTAGGTGACATCCAGCGCGGCAGCTTGGATGGTCTTGTTCTGAAGAGCTTCAACAAGGGCCTCCTGATCTACCACCCTACCTACAAATAGCAAACAAAGACATATTCTGATGCATAAATATGTGAGATGTGGTTTCTTTCCAATGAACTGGCCTGGACACATCTTTACTGCCCATCAAGGTTAAAATCCCAGTTGGTTTTAAAAAGAAGAAAGCATCTTTACCCTTAGACACCAGTTGGGTTGTAACATGAAATGAACGATATTGCTTTGAAAGGTCCGTTATTTTTCATTTTATTTTTCATGTTAAAGTGCGGACACCTACCTCTGCTGACGTTGATTAGGGTGGCAGTGGATTTCATAGCTGATAGCTGCTTTCTTCCGATCAAATGTGTGGACGCTTTGGTTAAATTAACCACCAGCACAACATAATCAGACACCGCCAACAGATCTTCTAGTACGGGGCAATACTCTGCTCCCACCGTTCGCTCCTCCTCCACTGGCCTGCGGGAAGTCATTGTTCAAAGTCAGATACATCATTCATTTGAATGCAAATGGTAGTTACTCTTTAAACGTAGTAGAATGTCAGCAACGTAATGCAGTTGCAGATAGGAATGAGCCAATAAGTACCACCATTCATTTATGGTCTTAAAATCGCCCAATGAGAGTGTCTAGTTGATTGGGGCCCATGAAAAGGCTTAAAGTAGCAAGACATTAACATGAAAACTAGAAATCTCAAACAGTGCCAAAATGCTGTAAATCTTTAGACCATTAAAATGGCTGCTACAAGGAGAAGGCCCTTGGACTTGTAATGGGACTTAATACCTGCGTGTCCGGTTGTGATAGAATACTTTCATGTCGAAAGCGAGGGCTCTTTTGGCCACCTTGTATCCGATGTTACCCATTCCCACGATTCCCAGCGTTTTGCTGCTGACGTCCTTTCCAAGGTGAGTCTCATCGATGTCCTCCCCTTCCTCATGACACCGAGAAAAGGAATCGCCTAATTGAGGAGAAGTGATTAAAAAACACTAAAAAACAATTGCTCTCATTTTATTCTTAATTCGCAATTACAGCACTGATTGAGCTTATGTGTCAAAAACCAAGTGTCACTTTTGGGAAATAATGTTTGACGGCAAGTTAAAACAATGCCATAATTAATAATTCATACAAAAACAACAACAACCAGCTGTTTCTTGACATCCAGCATATTCCGAGTGCATTAGAAAGTCCAAATAGATATTTGCAAATCGAGGCAATGGAATTGAAAGTCATACAAAGACGAGAGGATGTTAGAAAAGTCAACATTGCTTGCTACGCAGCAATCACCAGCAGTACAGGTATCAATAACAAATAAATCAAATACCCTGTAAGATGTTCCTGGCAGACGCTAACATCAGTCCCATGGCAAGGTCGGCTGTAGCGTTGTCCACTACATGAGGAGTGTTACACACTTTAACCCCAAAACTGTTGATTAGGGGGATGTCCAAGTGATCCACTCCCACACCTCCATTCACTACAACCTAGAGACCATGAACATGAACAAGAACATGTCCACTCTCAACACCCTTTTTACCTGTGACACAAAGCTAAGTAATATATCTGCCATTAGACAGACACTTACTTGAAGAAATACATAGCTGCTTTTG
>OMNR01099247.1:5208-18124 GCA_900303205.1 Mora moro
TATTTACATGCTGTGTGGATATTGAATCCATTCGTGTCTGACAATGTTATGTTACTTTAAATGTCAGCATGTTCTATACATTTGTAGGCACCAAATGTTGAGAGTCTATTCTTGCTGTATAGATGTTTATAATATCAAGTAGCCTATTAGCCTATTAATCAAAGCAGCATTCACCTTGGTTAGACATTGTGATCCGATAACCCTTCCATCCATATTCCCACTATAAAAGGTGCATTCCATGGAGCAAAAAATAGAGGAATACGAGAGACAGGTCATCTCCCTGCAGCAGAATCTACTGGAGAGCAATGACAACGCCCAGAGTCTGCAGAAGACCCTGTGTACCTCCAAGGTGACGCTGCAGTCTGCCCAGCAGGAGCTGGAGGAGTCCAAGCGGAAAGGACTCCATCTGCAGACCGCGCACCGCGCCTCGCAGGACAACAACGAATCCCTGAGACGGAGCCTCCTGTGCGCAGAGGATCTCACGCAGTCTCTCAGACAGAGCGTCGGCGATCTGGAGCAAAAGATGGACCTTCACCGGTCGTCTGAAGGAGAGCAGGTGAAATCCATGAGCCAGAGGGTAGACACCGTGGAGGGGAAGGTCTCGTCCCTGCAGCACAGCCTGAAGACTTCTGAAGAGAACGTCTTGTCACTAAGGCAGAGCCTGAGAGCATCGGAAGAGAAGGTCGCTTCCTTTCAGCAGAGTCAGAGAACGACAGAGGAGAAGTGTCATGCTCTGCAGCAGACAGTCAACTTGTTAGAGGGGGAGGTCCAAACGACTCAGGGTTCCCTTAGGGCGGCAGAGCACAAGGCTAAAAGGTTAAAGGTGGCCCTGGGCTCTGTGGAGGAGAAATCCCGGGCCCTTCAGGATGCATTAGTGGCCAGAGAGAGCCATGTGCATAGCGCCACTGCTCAACAGCGAGCCCTGGAGCAAGGCAAGCAGGAGCAAGAGGAGAGGATCCGGGGTCTGATCCGCTCTCTCGCTGGATGCGAGGAGGAGCATTGCAGCAGAGTGAAGAGACTGGAGAGTGACCTGAGGGTGGCCAAGGAGAGGGTGGTCCTGCTGCAGAACAGCGCCAGCAAGATGGAAAACCACCATGCCCAGGAGATGGCTCGGCTCCAACACAGGCTCCTCAAGGCCAACAACAAAGCGACGGCCACTGAGAAGGAGCTCCGAGGCCACAGTAGGTGTTGGTCACTGTATACTGCTTATTTAAAACCATTTCATTCTATTTAATTGGTCTTGATGGCTGTCTCCTCTTCTTTCTCTCAAGTTGTTGAGCTGAACACCAAGTTGCTGAAAGCACAAGCAAGTGCAAACAGAGAACTGGAGAGTGTTACAGTGTATGAGAAAGAGCTGCAAGACATGATCAAGGACCTCAAGTAAGTATTTGTTTGTCAGCCATGTAGTAGCATTATTAATAATTACATTGAAACGGCTTCACAAGTCATTTATTTTAGGCAGGAGCTAAAGTTTCAAACAGAAGAGAAGGAAGGTGTCCTGCAAAGCCTCAGGATGAGACAGAAGGATCTTGCGGAGGTCCAGCACCACCTGCAGGTGGACCTGCTGAAGTGCAGCCACAGCTGTGAGCCGGGAAAAGGACACTTCTCCAAGAGAAAAGCTGAGCAAAAGGAAGAACTGGACACCCTGATAGCAGAGCTGCGTTCAGTCAACCGTGATGATGTCCTGACTAACGGGCAAAGAAAGAATAAGTTATCAAAGGTATTGGCCAGAACCAAACAATGGCAGAAGCTGGTGAGAGCGTTGAAATACACCAATGGTACTCAACTATATAAGTAACTGACCCAAATAGCACCACTATGATTTGAAATGTGTATACATTTGTGTCAGGGTTACATATATTAAAACAATTAATGGCCAGTAGAGTTTTCCACTCTGGCAGGTAAAAAGACAAAATCCTAAGAGTTATGGAGGGAGTGTGTAGGGGCATGCAACATCAACGGATATGCACGTATTCTTGCTTGTGGTCCGTGAACAGGTACGCGGTCTGCACTCTCATGGGCACCAGGTGAGCGAGGGACGGCGGGACAGTTCCCCGCACACATCATCCCGCTCGGCAGGTGCACGGAGGGAGAGGCCATCGTCTCCGTCCCACTCGCTGCCCCTCAGCAGCGTCTCGACAAGGCCTCCGTCTCCATGGTGCCACGGGTAATGCCAATCAGCATCAACGCGTATATATTCCGTAGTATTGGTTTGGACGTACTCTGTTTCAAGGTTTCAACAGGGTGTAATGGCAATAATTCTATAATAATAATTCTGCTCATTTGATTACAGACGACCTGCGTACAAGGATGGAAATGTTGAGACCAGTGGTCCCGCTACGCTGGAGGATACGGACTATTTGCACAATCTAGTAGCCGTGCAGAAAAGGCTTTGGGGGCTACAGTCGAGTAAGATGATACCAAATGTCATTCTGCCATAGTCACCATAGCCGGCCTGAAGTTATACACTGTAACAGTGATATGTTAGTTTACAACGGATTGATTTGCATTATGCCCATCATTCAACTGCATTAATAATAAAGGGCATGCACTAGAACCCCTAGAGTACTCTCCACTATCGCCTGTTTAAGATATTGAGTTGTTCCAAATGACTCCATGCTCTATTTGGGCATTATATCATTTATGAAGACTTAAGACCACTTTTTTCTGTTCTTCCCTACAGGGGATTTCCAGAAAACCATGGATGACATTCGTCTGGAATAAGGCCAATGCGTTACCTGAAAGTTGCACCTAAAAAAAAAAAGTATAATAAATGACACCTGTATTTAAGATTTCCTTCCCCCCCCGAAACACACATGGAAAACACAATATGATTGGGGACACAGCCGGGGTATTGCTTGTGATTGGTCGACGTATTCATCAGTCACTACAGCGGGCAGTTCCGATTGGTTGAACCGGCTGTCACTCAGCACGAGTGGCCTCCCCTTCCTCATACTGTTCGTGACCGGTGGACCGTAGTCAGCGGCAGGACAGAAGAGTCCGTTATCCGTGCAGAAGTGGCACTTTATTCAAAGCAAAATCGTCGTCTAAAATGGGAGCCCGCGACGACGAATACGACTACCTGTTCAAAGGTGAGGCGTCTGAAAACGTAGCGGCGACGCGAACTTTTTCTTTTAGCTCGGAGGTGAAGTTAGGTGACAGCCGTGACACCCAGTACGGGGCGAGGAAGTCTTCCTAGCCCCGACCGAGCTAGCGCTGCTGGCGGCTAACGCAAGATTAACATTACACGGGTGTGTACACCGACACGAACCGTCCAGTGGACAAAGGGGCTTTCGAGGGTCGTGACCCAAGTAGTGCTTACCGTGCGGCGGAGGCACCGGGATGAGTGATGGTGGCTGTCGGGTCGGTCGCTCTGGGGCACGGTTAGCTAGGTAGCATGAAGTCAGACTGATGGAATTCGCCACGGTCGGACAGAGTGCGGGTACGCGGCTAACGCGCTAGCAGTTGTAGTTTGATTGGGGGGAAAAAAACACACACACACAGCTGATCGATTTAGTGTCCCGTTTATGTGATCGATGTAGAGGCATTGTAGGTGGGACAAGGACTTTGGATCGTCTGGATCAGAACGGGGGAAATCTGCGAATGATGTCATCTGAGCCACCGTTGCTTGGATGTTTTTTGTTGTTTTTTTCCTTCGTGACAATATGTGACACTTATTAACTCAGGTGGGTGTAGTCCGTCCGCAAGGGGCAATTAAGCCACGTCGATGAGGTCTTGTGACCGTGCTTTAATCTCAACAGCGATGCACTTTGTAGACTTTGTGTGCCACTTGCAGTTGTAGTGCATTTGTGAACCGATTGTGTGGTTTTTTGAGTTCATGTACAGATGCGAAGCTGTGACTAAGAGAACAAAGCTGCAACATTCACGCCCATGTTACCTTGGTAGCGCGTTAATATTTGCTTTGATTGCGGCACTTGTGACACGACGCCCGAGAGAACAGGCATGTTTAGACAGTCTTGCGATCAACAAGTAAATGATCGGCGCAATGGAGCAAGACCGGTGACTTCCGTTGGGTGCAGCAGAAAACGGCTCGGCGGTGGATGTTGAACAACACTTCTACAGGAGGTGTAGCAACGGTTTAGGGCTGTACAACCTTAGGTTGTAGGAGGTGGTGGAAGGATGAGCATCATCCTACTTGATGCTCATCAAGTAGTGTCCTACTAATGTATCAATTTCCCAGTATTAGTTAAGCTGCCCTGTCTATTTGTGTGTTTTTATATTGCTGTTGTGTGTTTTGCTTCCAGTTGTACTAATCGGCGACTCGGGAGTAGGGAAGAGCAACCTGCTGTCCCGCTTCACGAGAAATGAGTTCAACCTGGAGAGTAAGAGCACCATTGGTGTGGAGTTTGCCACCCGCAGCCTCCAGGTGGATGGCAAGATGATAAAGGCCCAGATCTGGGACACAGCTGGCCAGGAGCGCTACAGAGCCATCACATCAGCGTGAGTTTGTTTGTTTACTACTCATAGAATATTTGAATAGCTTGATAGGATAAAATACGATAAACTTTATTGTCCCAATAGACAATTTGGACTAAAAATGACAACAAAACAAGGGCTCCTGTTCACATCTTATTGAGTTCTCAGAACGACTCATGACATGTGTAGTTTATTTCACAATGTTTGTGAATACTTTTTTTTTGAAATGCAACTCTCAATCAACAATTTAGTTTCCACTTGCGCAAGTGCATTGGCTCAAACAACTGGAATGCGGAGCATTGTAGATATTGACTCCTTCCTCCCGTCTCCAGGTACTACCGGGGGGCGGTGGGGGCTCTCCTGGTGTACGACATTGCCAAGCACCTGACCTACGAGAACGTGGAGCGCTGGCTCAAGGAGCTGAGGGACCATGCGGACAACAACATCGTCATCATGCTGGTGGGCAACAAGAGCGACCTGCGCCACCTCCGGGCCGTGCCCACAGACGAGGCTCGCGCTTTCTCGGGTTAGTCGCCTGAAAAAGATATTTAATCAGCCCACAGTTTACATGGTTTAAACATCTCAATGCAAGCATACATGGGTCAGTTATTTAATGTATCATTCTGTATTTCCGATTCAGAAAAGAACACCATCTCATTTATCGAGACATCGGCGCTGGACTCTACAAATGTAGAAGAAGCATTCAAAAACATTTTGGCAGGTAGGAAAAGATGCGTTGTAGGAATTAAATCTACTAATACAAATTTTTTATCTTGACATAATATGGCCTTTTGATATTGTCCTTTCACCTTAAGATTGAATTCCTCTTTTACAGAAATCTACCGTATTGTGTCACAAAAGCAAATGGCAGACAGATTTGCACATGACGAGTCCCCCGGCAACAACGTGGTGGACATCAGCGTCCCTCCCACCACCGACAGTCAGAAGGGCAACAAACTCCCGTGCTGCCAAAGCCTGTGACCTTCCAACACACCTGTGACTTGGTCCCCCTTGATCTTCTCTTACACTGCACCACACTACCATCATATCAAATCTCCCCCCCACCTATTCATTCTTTTTCCCAATATTCACTGCTCATGGCCAATGCCCTTGTTTGTACAGTCCTTTTTGGTTATTTTCGAATCCACTTGTGCTCTTCTCTTTTGTCATGGAAGAAGGAAACGGAAAGGAAACCTTTATTTCACTTTGTAAGGAAAGTTTGTTGTTTAATTGAGACAATGTGAAAGTTCCTGCAATGTAGGAAAGGGGCAATTGTGCCTGTTTTGAATGAAGCCTAATGAAAGTCATGGAGCTCTTAAGGGTGATTTGTCCTTCTGCATCGAATAGCCACAGGAGTTTTGCGGTGGGTCTCTATGTCACCTGTGTAGCCCATAGAGACTGTTTTGTCTTTCCTGCTACATTGTCTGGCTGATAGTGAAAACAGCATGGAGAAGATCAAAGTTCAATTAGTTTGTAGGTTTACATATATGTTCAGCCACCGCGTACCCCGGCAGGTATTCAAAGCAGTATAGTATAATTCAGCCTTAAAATTGGCCCATGCACTATACGTGCGGGGGCATTTCAATAGTTACCTCTAGGTGGTGCTGCTGTGTAAATTAAACACTGGCAAATGAACGCCACCTGATGAGGCAGAATTAAAAGTGTGATTTCTCACTGTATTTATTAAAATGTATCTGGCTAGAGTTTTACTTTCCGTACAAATGCATGCACATTTGCAATAAAATCCTTTACAAAAGTATTCTGCCTAATGTTTTTTTTAATTTTTTTATCTTGAGGCAGCTTTACATTGATTTCCACATAACAAAAACGAATTCAAGTAGTACTACTGCATCATGTCAGGACACATACTGTAACCTTCCTCAGTGAACAACACATTGCTGACGGGCATTTAAATAAACACCCAGTTGCCCTCAACTGCAGCTTGGACACAATTGCCAGACAGTTCACCAACACAGGCATTTTATCATAGAGACACACTTGTGGTCCTTCACAGGAGGATCCACTGATTATTATTGCCTCATGAGGCCTACCGGGCCTGAGCTTTGCTGTTCTGTATACTAGTTTTAAGTGACTGGATCCTTTGAGGTGTCTGAACACATGATGTCAGCTGCACTCACATATCTGATATCGGTGTGTGTATCTTCATATTCACATATTTCTGCTATTAAACATTGCTTGGGGACCGGGCATTAGAATTGTAAAAATGATCCAATTTCAAACACATTTTATGATGATATGATAAAAATAAAAAAAAGCAGTAGATGTTCAATGTCAAAATATGAAACGAAATAAGCCCAGGCCCAAATAGATTACCCTGCGCGCCAGTGACGGATGCAATTACCCAGACATCAGTCAGAGGGAGCCAGAATATTCGCCTCCAAACCCCGAGCTGCCGCCTGTTCGCCTGTAACAGCAGCGGCGAGTGCGGCGCAGTCGACGCGAGAGACGCGGAGGAGCAGCCCTGTTCGGTCCATTGCGCGGATGAGGGAGCCGTAGCGGATTACGCACCCTGTTTTATTTTTGCTTTCGTTTACGCCGTTTGCCGTCGTCTGTGTTTAACGCGCTCGGTTGTCCACCGATAGCGTACCGTTCATCGCGGGTCTTTCATCCGAAAGGCTCGCCCTATCTCTGGGAGTCTGAATGGAGGCAGAAGAAGAAGGAGCGTTTGGGCTGTCCGAGGCCAGGGAAGGGAGCCTGTTGTCCGGCGCCACAGCATCCGATGATGGGGACACCGTCATTGGAGTGGGCTATGGGGTCGACGCCGGTGACATGGGTACGTCGTTATTACGATACACTGTATCTACTATCTTCTCCTGGTTATTTTATATTTAATCAGTTACACCCATATCCTCAATGATACTCTGGGCCAAAAGTCCCGAATCATCTTTGCTAGCAAGCTAGTAGCGTGCTAAGTACTGCGCTGGGCAGATGGGCAAGCAGGCAATTTGTCTGACTTTAAACATATCCTCCAAAGACTATATGACTATGTCTCGTAAACCACAGCAACGATGATATACTCCGCTGCGTAAAGACTACTTTTACATTAAATTCGGCTGCTGTTTCACCCTCTAGGTTAGGTGTAGTAAGGTCGGCGGCAGAAGGAGATTCTAGGTGGGCAGTTACAGTCGTGCCCAAGTGATGCTGTTTGTACAGAGCTGTCCCCAGCATCCACGCATCCCGACAACACACGAAGGCATACATGAAGGTTACGTTTAAGTATAGTGATTGGGTCGGCTTGCAACTAAGCCTCTTGGGGTAGATTTGGATTGATTTAATTGATTGAGTAGTAGTAAAAATGTGTGTGATATTTTACATAAATAAAATGACCAAGTAACCCAATTGCTATTTCCAGTAATCGCTCGGGCTATTTACTAATGCTATTGACTAATATTAGTAATATAGTTATATAGAATATATAGGCTTATAATATAGAAAGGAGACGATGCTATTAATCGTCTTCATAAGCGGCCCATTGGTTACTGTATAACTGGATATGAATTCATGCACTGTGGGTGAAACGCGCGCGCGTGTGTGTTATAATTGGCATCTATACTGTATGTATTATCCGTCAATTGTTTTAACGGCAGATAATGTAAAATTGCCTAGTGTTGTTCTGTGTGTTTTTGGAGTTACAAGTCATCGTGCCTGGAGCTGTATTTCAAGGTTGGGACGGCAGGGAAAGTGCTGACTTGGACAAGAGTTCCATGAGGGAGAGCCAACGTTTTCCAGACTCATGAATCAAAGACCTCGTGAGGGACATATGCAAGTGGCTGTGGCTGTGTGTTGACATTGAACATGAGAATGAATGTGAATGTAGGAACTTTTTTCTGCCTTGCTAGTGGATTGTGATTGATTTGAATAGCCTAGCATGCTGCTTGCTGCACATCCATATGGAATTAATGGAAACAATTCCCTCCTCAATGGAGAGTGGGTTGGCATTCTTTTGCACAAGAATGCTGAACAGCACAACATACATGCATTATTCAGTCATGCCCTTCTTCCACCAAATGCTTTTCTTTCTCTCACGTTCTGCTGCGTGTGGACTGCTGACAGTTGTTGCTTTTCACACATGCTTCTCTTATGGACCAGACACACCCTTCATGTCCAGGTGTGGCAAGATAATGGATAACCAAGAACCTCTCATTGTCCGGTGTATGGAGAGAAACCTTAGCATCTCTGAAACATGCAGGCTCCAATATTGAGGCGCGATTGGTAAGGTTTTTATACACTTCAAGGCAGATCAGTTCTATGCATGGCATAGAACACGGCCTGCTTCAGTTCCTACAGAGTCCTCCTATGCTTGTACATCTCAATAGAAAAAGCAAAGGCATCTGATGAGGATATCCGAGTGCTCATGCTGTTGTTTATGCCAGCGGCCCCTGAGTTGAGCGAGCATCCTGAGTTCACGGATGCTTCGGTAAACTGTGGGCATGGGGGATCGAACCCAGAAGCTTTTGGCAGGGAGACGGGGCACCACAGCCACTGCACTATACTGCCCCTGTTTTACCTGCTTTTTTTTCATGTATTCTTCTATTTAATTATTACTCACTACTACTTATTTCTAGTGAGGATAGGTGTAAGACCGAGGTAGTTGGTAATGGTAACCTTCACCCAGTACATTGTGAATGTACTTAAGATGCAGAGCCATGGTCAGGTTCGGCTGCTCTGTGTGATAAGCGGTGCAGCAGGGAGGGTGGAGTGTGTTCCTCGCCTCCCCATAGCAACATCTGGGAAAGCGAGAGACGGTTGAAACGAACAGAAACGTAATGACCTTGTAGGGTGTACCAATCAAAAGCCATGTTTGTTACGTCTTTACGTAAGACTTCAATGGAGGGGGCCATTGTGGAACGTTTGAGTGAAGAATGCAAGCATGTGACTCACTTTCATCCAAGGTTGTTCTTGGTTCTTTCCAAGGGGGGTGTTTTCACTCGGAGAACAAGCGCAACTCTCGACTGCTCTGGAGGACGTGGGAACAAACACGTCGTGTGGGCAACGCAGTGGGCAGTATTAATAACGTCTATTCGCTTATGTGTGAACTGCCTCCATTTTTCCATTGTCCTGAATCCCACGGGAAAGACCGACAGAATCAATCTGGCTTATCTTCTCTGTCGTTCATACCAGGGTCTTCTTACCTCAGACCAGGGTACCAAATCTCTTTATTCGTGGAGTCCCCCTCTCCTCTTCCAGGGAGAGATGCCCAGGGCTCCACCGCTCCATCTCCTTATCTAACCCACGGCGTGGGCTGTCAGAACTGCTGATGGAAGCGTGACGCAGGGCTTCCTACTGCGTAATTAACCATTGATCCAACTGTGTGTTCTACCATGCTCCCCGCGCTCTCTCTCTCTCTCTCTCTCTCTCTCTCTCTCTCTCTCTCTCTCTCTCTCTCTCTCTCTCTCTCACTCTCACTTCTCACTCTCACTCTCACTCTACCTTCCCTCTGGAACATTATGGAGAGTAATGGTACAAGGTTTTAGGTCCTCTCCCGGGCGCTACATGCGTCATTGCTGAATGTGGACGATGACCCATTTCAATTGGGCACTTCTTATGCTCCGCTTGCATCGAGGTTGCCTCTGGCTAGCTAGTGTGTGCTTTACACACGCTAGCTAAGATTAAAAAAGTCATAATTCCCCGGAAGTAATTGTACATTTGTTGTTGTTTATCCTGGTTTTAGTCCAGGTTTTGCTGTGTTCTCTGTGTGAGAATTGGGTGGATTAATAAGAGAAAGCAAAACAGGGTTTGTGAGTTAGGTATGGAGTCAGCAGAGTAACTGCACAATAAATCACCTGCTATGGTGCTTCGGCTTGGTTTTGGTTGGCTTTGTCCTATTGGTATGTTGTGGTTTTTCCCATGGAGGTGAAAATAAGCTTAAGACCTATGCTGTTATTCATTTGGAAATTGGAAAACTACTTACTTCTGTGCCGCGTGAGATATTATGTTTCTACATTGGGAAATATGAAGCTAAAAGGATTTGTTTGGTTAAAGTTGAACATGAAGTATTAGACAGCAATTTAGTGGAAATAACATGGAACATAGATCCACAGATTACATTCTCAAATTCTTTCAGGTTCTGAATTTGGAAGATGTTTGTTTGGTTTTTGCAGCAGTTGAGAATAACAACATCTCCATTTGCCTATCTTGACCCATGCATCTCAACAGTTCCTGGAAATGTTATTTACTGTAATTGTATTCTCACAACAAAAAAAAACACACACTTGGAGACATTTGTTTCTCCTTATCTGTCTGTGGGCATTTATCTGGCAGTAGCTGGGGGTAGCGATTTCCATTCGAGAAGCACAAGCTGTGTAACCCGACATTTACACGCACACCAGAGATGGCGGTGCCAGCCTCGCGTGTTTCGAACTGGCTAACATCCCCTCTGCCTGAGGTAAACACTGTAAAAAATGTTACGTCATCATCTGGAGTCTGTTTCCCAGTTACCTCAAAACGTGTACTCAATGAGCTGCTTGGAGCTACAACGCCCTTGGTTGTTTAGGTCCCTGCCTGCCTGTGACAGAGTAATGGTTGTTTAGCGCAACACACTGGCTGATCCTGGGCTCCACACCTTATTTCTGTTGGAAATACTCATAATTGTTTTATTTATTTATGTATAATATTAATTCCTGTTTGACTTTTTTTCTTTTAGTCAATTTTGCTAAATGATCCAACTGGGTTTCCATTCAGTGAATGCTGAATATTGAGTTGACATGGGGTTTGAACAGCTGCAGTGCTCAGACAGCCTACAGTCACCGTGGAAAGAGAAAGAGAGAAATTGCAGTGTCTGTAATGGAGTCACACTTTCTCTACGCCATTCTTTTGGACTTTTTTTTAATTCTCGCTTTGCCTGCTACTTTGTCAGGTACTCAATTGTTTTTCTCTGCTATGCTCTTCGCGCCTCTTACCTCTACTGTTTATTGCGTTGCTCACGGCTTTCATTGGGGTTTAAAATAACTAAAAAAAAGACACATCACAGTGTCCGTGCTTTTGTGTCCCGTATCTGTCCTGCGCGGACCCCGATGGACATCTCCGCCAGGTCACAAGAACATGAAACAACAGCGGTATGTTTCATGTAGGTAGTGACGATGCATGTATGCGGTTGTCCGTCAGCAGTGCCTATGTCTATGTCTATGTGCCTGCCAGGTCTCCCATCTTTCCCCATCTCTGTATCAGTATGTGTTAAGGCTTCCACCCGGAGACTGGAGGGGATCCAGCCGTATAGCGCCCCGTGATTCATCAGGTTTCCATTCTCTCCTTTTTGAAAAGGACATTTTTCCTTCCTTCCTTTGCATACCTACGCATTTCCTCAGCCAGGTTCACACTGCGCTGCGGGACCGGAGGACTGAGCGAAGTGGGCATGAGTCACATGTCTGCTGCCGCTACGTTCGCTACGTCTCCCTGGACGTCACTCAAGCCTCTTCCCGCCGTCAGTACAGTAACAAACTACGACATATTGTAGTTTTAAGAGTTGCCTGGCTTGGAAGGCAAATTGGACCAGATGTCTGTCACGCAGTGGCTGCACTTTGTGGATTTCTACTCGACTTGTTTCCCGAAGGACGGGTACGGGGCGGAAGCTCTGTTTTTAAGGCAGGAAACAAAGATAGTAGACACTACTTCTAGGATATGTTTTCAGCCATAATCATCATAATCATGATCAGAATCATCCAACCATTTCAAGTCGGTGGAGGAACTGAATGTGGGGAAGGGCCACAACACATGTGATGCATCATGATGGATATAATCAAATGATTCAATCCTCCTAACATTTCCCATGCTACTAAATGCATATTCATGTAACCTTCTCAAAATGAGATGCCATGTGCTTTATTACAGCAAGAACAGCACTTGTCTTGCGTCTAATCCGATAGGCCAGACAAGTGACCCAGAAACAATAGGATTGGGATTAGCAGAACAAGTGACCATGACCCTGTGTCAGTACCTAAAATGCTCGCCAGTAACAAATCTTCGGGGACCTAACACGGCGATGCTGAACTATCCGCGTTCCTTTGCGTGAAAATGACGTTTGCACCTATACGCCTAGCGGGCCAGTCCAAGCAGAACCTCATATCCGTCGTATCATCAGTGACGCCGATCTTAGTTTCTCATAAATAAAATAAAAGGTTACTTTGGTTTGGGCTCAAAAGGGTCGTCAGTGGCACACAGTAATGAATAGCTCATCATTCGGCTCCCAGTCTCCCAGCCAGTGTACCCCGGCCGCCAGCTGGAAGGCAGGAAGCTTTACATTACAGCCTGCTTGTTTCCCTTAACGTTATTGATCATAATGGCAACACACTTGGCTTGGCAGGCTGAAAAAGCATCTGACTCTGACACTGTCTCATGCTCCCACCCCCTCTGCCGCCTCCACCACCATCACCATCACCATCACCATCACCACTCTTCTTCTCCATCCCCAGGCGTACTGTGCTCTAATACACACATCATGATGTTGTATATGTTGTATAGA
>OMNR01099252.1:0-13995 GCA_900303205.1 Mora moro
ACTCACACACGCACGCACACACACACACACACACACACACACACACACACACACACACAGATTGACACACACACAACACACACACACACACACACACACACACACACACACACACACACACACACACACACACACACACACACACACACACACACACGCACGCACACACACACACACACGCACAGACACACACAACGACCCACCAATTTTGTCACCATCTGGAAATTAAAACAAAAGTTGGACACTCCAAGTAGGTCAGTGCTGAAAATATCTCATGCACACACACACAACACACACACACACAACCACACGTATAGTTGTGTGTATATACATTCACTTCTAGTTTAGCAATGCGCATAATGTGAGATGGCTGTATATTATCTGTGTGTGTGTGTGTGTGTGTGTGTGTGTGTGTTTGTGTGTGCATGTATCAGTGTGTGCATGTGTATGTCGAATCTGTATCTCTGTGTTTGTTTGTGTGTGTGTGCGTGTGTGTATGTGCGTGTGCGTGTATGTGCGTGTGTGTGTGTGTGTGTGTGTGTGTGTGTGTGCGTGCATGCGTGCATGTGTGTGTGTACATGTATATGTGTGTATGTATGTGTATGTACAACCTGTGTCTGCGTGTGTGGATGTTAGAGTAGCAGGCAGAGTCAGATTATCAGGACAGACGGTGTTGCTGTGAATCTCTGCCAATAACGTGGCAACAGGTGTAACTTCAAGACATACATCTGTTCTAAAATAGTTATGCACAAAGTAACAATTAGGCAAATTAGGCAAAACTACTTTCTGCATGATTAGTGGTCAAATAGAGCAAACAAAACATCAACAACAACACCACAGGTGGGCCACATGGCAGTGTGCTACATTCATCGTTACGCTAACGATGAATGTAGCCATGTAGTTAAGCTAACTATTAATGCAGCTATGAAGCTTTGTAGTTAAGCTAACTATTAATGTAGCACATTGTCAAGAGCTGTCTATTAAAGGCTATTTATAGAAACTGGAATATGTTGGAACATTTAAACATTTAATAAACAACTTATTTTTCCCACTAGCAGATGTATAGATTTTTAACTGTTACCAGACACCTGGAAAATGTCATAACAACATACACATTTGGAATCATATATATACATATACGCAGTAAAAACTTTCTTTTGGATCTACAACTGGGGACCGGTGAGTTGGCGGATGGTAAGGGAAAAACCAAAAAAAGCAGGGAAATTAGAAGCATGATTCAGCGGGTGGATCTAAAGCCGAGCCCCAACCTACAGAGCTCCAGCTTCGCTCAGTGACTCAACCCGGAGAAACCAGCCAATCAGCACATAGACGTTCAAAGCGCCCAGGAGCTCCCTGGATGCATGTCGGAGGGAGCGAGAGAGAGAGAGAGAGAGAGAGAGAGAGAGAGAGAGAGAGAGAGAGAGAGAGAGAGAGAGAGAGAGAGAGAGAGAGAGAGAGAGAGCGAGAGAGAGAGTGAAAGGTTGGTGTAGTAGACTCGAGTGAAGCTTCAGATGTAATAGAAGCAAAAATGTTGAAACAGCCACACTTTGTTGATGTTTGAGAGCGATTCGTGCTTGTTGCGTGTCGGCTGGCGCTATACGCGACCTGGAACTCAAGGGGCGACAGGGGCGTAAAAACCCCAACCGATCACTTGTCAGTTCTGCCTCAAACAGCAGCACCAATTACTCCCGATCGGCAGACAGTTTAAGCCCCCCTCGCGCCTCCCTCTTAATCCCCCCGCCTCCCCAGAGCGGCTCTCAGAGGTAACTTGCAGATTCATTAGAAAAACCGTAGCCCGGTCGCCGGGGGACTCCCACTGCAATCTTCTTCGGTAAACTAGGCCTTATACTCACTGTTTTCATGAACACACAAAAAACACACAAGCGAAGGAGGCTATACGGTTATTTTTGGTCCAGAAGCCTCGTGAGATGATTCAGTTCCACGCTGAGTTCGTCCCCAGCTGAACGGCCGGAGGAAGGATGCGCCTAAGCCAGCCTTCCCCTCACGACTCCCAGTGTTGGCTCTCGATTCACCGTCAGAGCTCTGCTCTGTTTGTTTACCGTATACCACGATGGGTCTGATGTATCCTATCTACGTGTTTTCAAAATGCCATTTTCAAAATGCTATGCATAGAAGAGGGGTCCAGCAAATTCCCTTGGGGATGGCGTTGCTCGAGTATTTGTCTGAGGAAACAAAAACAAATCAGTTTTTTTCCCCCCATTCCACTGGAATTGTCTGCTTTCTCTAATCACAAGGGCCGCCTCGGGTTTCAAAATCCAAACTAAATTAGTGTCAGAATCGTTGGTGGTGAAACACTCAAATTCTCAGATGCAACTAGTTATTAACTAAGCTTCCCGTACAAAGCCATGAGCCATGTGACGTGAGATGTTTGGATACAACGTGTGGTCTAAGCACTAGTTTGCTAGATGCTTTATTGGAAAACAATACCGAATGAATGTGTGGGTGGAAACGTGGGTGGCACCGTTACACGCGTATGCCCACGCGCGCACGCGCACGCACACGCACACACACACACACACACACACACACACACACACACACACACACACACACACACACACACACACACACACACACACACACACACACACACACACACACACACACACACACACACACACACACACACACTGTGCTGTAAGATCAGGATAACGCCAATAACACACACAAGGCTTTTTTTCCTTTAGAGGATTTGTTCAGTCGGTGTCATAAGACGGATCCTTCAAATTTTAAACACCCTGTACTTCCCTGGTGGATCCTTGATGTTGGTTCTTTCCTTTCTTTACCTTTCCTTGTCCATTATCACATCCAGGAGTGTTCTGCGGCTGCCCTTCCCTTAGCTTAGCTCCACCCCCGACGCGTGTTTGTGTGTGCGTGGGTGTGTTAGTTTAAAATATAGTATAGTTTCATAGTTATTTTGAAAGACAAAACACTTTCCATATCTCTCACTCGGATATTTTAAATACTCATGTCAATCACAGGACATTGGAGTTTTGCCACGTGGGACACAACACGACGTTAGAGCTTGAGTAGAGACTGTTACATGCGTTGTACCAGTCTATGCATTCACATTAATCCACGTGCGCATTTATGCATATCCCTCCAAATCCTTCCAAGTGTATTTGGTATAATCCATATTGTTAAACTGACTATACGAAAGCCCCTTTAGCCGCGTCACACGGCGGAGCACTTGTTAAACATCGACTGCGTTTGCCGTCAAATTCCATGACCTAATCGACCCACTGCTGTATCCGACGGTCCGATTACAAAAGTCCTCATTTTCCGTATCCTGTATACGTTCGTACACCGGTGAAGGACAATGGCCGATAGTGTGCTGGAGCCGTCGGCTTCGTGGCGTGATCAATAGCACTTTTTTCTTAACTGCTGACTCCGATGTAAAGCAACGAGGGACGCGTTTGTTTGTGTTTTACATGCACACTTACATCACACAGTAACTAAAGAAGGTCAGGGGCGTGGGTGGTCACCTTGAGAGGCTTGCAAGCAGGATATAGAGTGTACCCTGTTATGTCCTCGATGGCCCGTAGAGAAAAAACATTATTCAGGGAAGTGGACTGAACAGTGTGAGGAGAACATCAAACAGGGGCTGTTGTCCAGGCTATTACATTATGGGATGGCCCGAGTGATGTACAAGGACAAGTGCAAAAGCCAACCCGGACAATGGACGCATCGGACCGACTTGCAATGCCTGCATGCTGTTCGTTTTAGGGGGCATGATTAAAAGAGAGTATGAATCGACAAAGTTTCAACATGAGGTTATTGTCAAGCTGACCTTTTGCAATAGCCAGGCCCCTCCTTAGCAACACAAATGATTGCACATAGAATGCACAAGTGTTGTATAAATTTGGATGTCTGTCTACCAGTTTATCTCTTTTACGGCTGTGAAGCCTCCTACACCGCCTTCCCCGACTAGCACACTATTGGGACTCTCAGCAGTGTTCTAAAACACACAAGAAGCTCCACTCAGAGCGGATGTTTAGCTTCTTGTTTGCCCTGTCTTAAGAGCCTCCGCGATGGGCTCTCGCGCCGATCCCTTCATCTTTTTATTTCCACCTTCTTCTCACTCACATTATACTGAAACCCGTTTAAGGCCACTCGCGCACCCCGATGGCCGGCCCCCGATCCACCCTCCAGGCGAGTTAATGATCCTCACTCTCATTTCCTTTCGCAAAACCCTCGCCCATCTGTTTACCTAATTGGCTGTAATTAATTATGTCACACCGAATTAGCAACGTGGTTAGTCACTCAGTAAAAGAAACAATTTAAACTGCTCAATATATTTATCAACTTCATCCTGAATCGTAATCTTCCTGCATACGTGTGTGCGTGGCGAGTGATGTGTGAGCTCACACGGCTGGTTGAGCACTAGGATGGATTAGTCTCTTATGTTTGTGTGTGCGTGTATGCGTGTGTGCGTGCATGTGTGTGTGTGTGTGTGTGTGTGTGTGTGTGTGTGCCTGCATGGCGAGTGATGTGTGTGGTCACATGGCTGGTTGAGCACTAGGATGGATTATTTTCTCATGTTCGTGTGTGCGTGTGCATGTGTGTGCATGTGTGTGTGTGTGTTTGCATTGCAATCAGGAAACGAAAAGAGTCGGCGTGCACACGGCTCACAATGCTCTCTGTGCTCTTTTCCTGTCCTGATTATTTATTGTGTGTGACCAACGTTTGGCCCAATACCACGCTTGGTTTGATGCGAGGGGTTTAGCGCAAGGCGAGTGGTGCTTTCGAGTTGGCCCTCGACAGAAAATGAGCAGCACGGAGCCCCGTGTGCCTGTCCTCCCTCTTCACCACGCTTCAGCTTAACTTAATCAACAGAACGCAACCTCCTGCTAATTACTTTGGAGGAGCTCATTTGGAGCAAAGAAAAGAAAAGCCTTTTGATTCATTCACCAATTAGGTTTGAAGTAACATGTTAAAACAGAGGGGCAATTTGCAAAGCCTGTCAGCGGCGTTGAGTCTTTGTTTACCATTTCTGCTTTTATCGTAATATTTATTTTTCTGTCTAACTATCTAGCGAGAGTCCTGGAGTAAGCAAGATGCACTCGACCATGTCTTTGTTCCCCTAAAATAATAACAATGTATACAACAAATAAATCACATCAGCATTTTAAGTTTGAAACAAGTGAAAAGAGTCTCCAGAGGAAATTGAAGCAAAAAAAACTTGCTTAAGCCCAATATTTTGCATTAGTCCAGATGTGGCTGTGTGCTTTACAGATGATAAAAACATTTGTTAACAGAATGTTAACAAATGTTAACAAAAAACAGTGATTATAGGAGTGTGAGAAGCGAAAACTTGCTGCTGAGCAGAACTCAAAGATTCAAAGCCTTTCAAGGCTTGACAATTCAGTCAATACCCACTGTATACATTCTAATAGGTAAGTGCTGCTAATATAATCCAATGGCCACGATTTAGATTAGAACTATTTGCCTTAACATTGCAGCTGAAAAGTTTGCACAGTCTGTCACTGGAGACTTCCGTCTTGTGAATCCTGGCTCTGTTTTGATAGATTAATATTCTCTATCCAGCCTGTTGTCATCTTGCTTCGGTGTTTGATTTCTTTCTCCAGAGTGAAGGCAGGTAATGTTCTTCAGGAAATCTAATAAAAAAAATGTAAGCCTCCGTGAGAGGTAGAACGCAGATTGAGTTGCGTAATAAACCTCACGATGAGACTTACCTGAAGTTTAGTTAGCTGTCCAGCTGCCAGAATAATCATGACCGCATGGCTTATTTCCTTTCTGTTCAGCTCCCCTGCTTTTCCCCAGAATCACAATAAGGATTTGTGTCTCTGCCTCTGAAAGTTATTAACAGGCACTGCTGTTGTTCGAACACTGAGACATTAGCACATAATACCAGGTGCTTTGTTTTCCTTGTTTTGATCCATTTCATATTAATTTGCTACACCATGTCTGGTCACCCGGTAGCTACTGCTACTACTACAAAGTGATCCCAGATGAGGGATCTCTATTATGCTTCTGACTTGTGGGGTTCCTCAAGGGTCAATTCTTGAGCCGCTGCTGATCAACCTTTATATGTTCCCATTAGTTAAAATAATGAAAAACAACAACTATGCAAATGACACTCACATTTACATAGCTTTATCAACAGGTCACTATTGTCTGATTGATTCACTAATGAAGAGCAATAAGCAATAAAGATTGACTGAATTAACTGTTTTTGGTGCCAAAGGACAGATATAAAGTCAGCATTGATGTAGCTATGAACTCAGAGTTAAACTTTAATAACCAAATCTGTTACAAAATCAGCATATGCTCCTAGTCTACTGTCCCCTTAAAAACAAAGCAAGAATGAAATAATTGATGTCCAAGCAAAACCTGGTAAAACTCATCCATGCTTCTATTCTTACTAGGCTTGACTACTGTAATGCTGTCTTTACGGCTCGATGTAAAAAAAGCTGTTAGACAGCTCCAACTTATCCAGAATGCTGCTGATCGAGTTTTAACTAAGGCAAAGAAGGCAGACCACATCACTCCAGTGAGGGCTACGATCACATCACTATACTGGCGTCCTGTTTGCAAGAGAATTGAGTTGAAAAAATGTTTATGAAGCACTAAGCGGTTTACAGGCAAAATACATGATATTGTATACTGATCTCCTTCTGTTTTACAAGCCCACTAGAGCTTTCTGGTCATCAGGGATGTTGTTCACTGTGCTGTTCACTGTTACCAGGGTTGGAACCAAACACAGTGAAGCAGCTTTTAGTTTTTATGCCACCACATATCTGGAACAAACTTCCTGGGCTCAAAACTTTTGCCGCAGCTTTTCATAAAAAATGTATGTCTGCAATGATTGGTATATTTATTCCTCTACCTTCTTTTTCTTTTAAATGATTGTCTTTTATTGTATTTTAATGATTGTCCTTGTAATGTTGTCTCTGCGTATTAAAGCACTATGAATGGCCTCTGTGTTTGAAGGGTGCTGTATGAATAAACTTTGCCTTGCCGCTGAGAGATCACAGCAAAACAGTACAAACCAACAGGTAGTCTGGATGTACTGTAAGTCTCACGTTATACGGCATGTTTCTCACATTGTGCGGATCAGCACTATAATCCTACCACAAATGTGCTGAGGAAATAAATAGAAAAATAAGGTTGACCTCCGGCCCTCAAATGTGATGCAGCAAACACATTTTCCCCTTATTTCAAGGAGTGCCGGGAACAAGAGAGCTTCTTCTTTTCTTCTTTGAAAAGTTCTGTTGTCACAAGTCTTACCGCCACCATATCTCTTGTGCGGCTCTCTCTTCCTCACATCAGCCCCATGAACATATCCCAGCGTCTTCCTCCATGTGACACACACACACACACAACCCCAGAGTGTTGTTGTTGCGATGGGAGATGGATGTTCCATTAGACAGCCGAAACCCTGCAGTAGAAACGCACGCATGAAGTTTAAGCAGCCTCACCTGGCCCCGAGTCAGACTGATTAGACTCTGGGGCTGGGTGAGGCTAGACACCTGTGGTGCATGAGAGTAATCAAGGCACACAGGTAAAACCAGCCATTACCACACACACACACTCACACACACACTCACTCTGGGAGAGAGAGCACGGATATGTCCGCATGCAACACCTGCTCTGGCTGTAACGTTTTGCCAACTCTCCAATAAACCGGTTTCTACAACAGTCAGCAGCACCACTTGCGAAGGCAGGCAGCCCTCCTCACAAGTCTTTTTCTCTGTTACACGTAAAGTAAAGAGTACACACACCAACTAACACTATTTGCTTACCAGGGGCCAGGGGTCCCGATATCGAAGCTAAACTTAGGGTACTGGCATGCGCTAAGACTACACACAGAGTTTGATTAGATGCATCCAACACGGCATTAGTTTTGACAACATCGTAATTCATGTCGACACCAGCGATACAAGGATTAGACAATCAGAAGTCACAAAAAGCAACATTGTTATGCTGTGTGATTTTTGCCAGAAAGATGTGTTGGCATCGATTCATTCTCTCTGGCCCTCTACCTGTCAGGGGTAATGATGAGCGTTATAATAGATGAATGTCTCTAAACCATTGGCTGGCATGATATAGTTTAGAGCAGGTCTGCCCTGACGTGCTGATGAGAGACGGCCTTCACCCTACTGGGTTAGGTGCCTCAATAATGTCAGAAAACATAGATTGATGTCTTAGCCAGTCGTGACACATTCGCTTGCAGCACAGCTGGGATGCAGGCGCCTAGCGAACCTGCTAGCAACATACTAGCCAACATTGCAGAGTCTAGAACACTGGGTAGGTTAACTAAGCCAGTTAGCCTGGGTGATGTAGCACGTAATGCTGACACTGAGGCACCTCCATGTTTTAATATTGGTCACAGCAGCGACTGCCAACTGGAGGTTTATAGTACATCTACATCTATTAGAATTAGCCCGCAGGTGAAGGCTACCGCAAATCTGCAAAAATCTCATTATCATTTATCTTCCTTTTCCTCAGAGCTGAGTTGTAACCCAACTACCTCTAACTTAAAAGGTGCAATAAGTCATCGAGAAGCAAAGAAATAAACAAATTTAGATACAATACTGTCAAAGTATTGTTTCACAGATTGAGTATTGAACAGATATAGTATTTTACAGAAAGCAATTTAAAAAGTGGAGCTGGCATCAAACAGGAGTGCCGCCACGTTGACATTTCGTCATCACCATACAGACTCACGGTGGCAGCAAAGATAATTTCTTTCCTCCACCACGCCAATAGATGGCAGTGTTATGCTCACCGGGTGTATGTGAAACCTGGTTAAAATTAAACAAAGCCCCACCCAACTATGTTAACAACTACATTATCTCGAGAATCAAAAAAGGTGGTGGACTGGCTCTAAC
Organism: Mora moro; assembly: GCA_900303205.1. Taxonomy (NCBI): domain Eukaryota; kingdom Metazoa; phylum Chordata; class Actinopteri; order Gadiformes; family Moridae; genus Mora; species Mora moro. Next base: position 8,877 of record OMNR01099252.1, read on the forward strand.
TAATTTGAAACTCGAATGACCAAAACAGAACTACCAATTTTCATATTTTGAAGTGCTTGCTTTCTGCTCCTATCAAACAAACAAAAAGCATTGCAGATTCATTCTGAATTTGCAGCTGATCTTGTTACATATTCTGACAATATTTTGCTGATTGGGGCTTTCAACAATCTGTCTGATTCTCTGGCAAAGGTTTTTTTGGCAAAGGTGTTTTGACTTGGTTGTCTCACACATACTGTATACAGTCACAGTATAAAATATGGACGTAGTCTCTGTGAAGTCACTTATTGGTTTCTGAAGAGCCGTTGTGAAGCTCAGTGGGCGGCTCCCGGCCGTCACAATCTTGGCAGTGCCTGACTCTCCCGCAACTTCCGGCTAATCCAAAAATGGGCAAAGAGGTGGAGCTGAGGCGGGCCCTATGCTGCAGACAGCTAGCAGCCACTAGCGGCTATCCTCCTGTGACAGCACCCACCTGTCACTCAAAGCGACCACGCCCTTAATTATGCATAACTTTAAGCCTCAATAAAATGAAAACGGGTGAGTTATATAAAAATTCACCCCCGTACAGTTGTCATGAACAGGGAAATGAGCTATAGAGACCAAAACTGTTTTTTGTACCAGGCTGTAAACATGTTTATTTCAGCTGTAAAATTGGGCATTTTAACATGGGGGTCTATGGGGATTTACTCCCTTTTGGATCCAGCCTCAAGTGGCCATTCAATATACTGCAGTTTTGGCCACTTCCGTGTAGGCTTCATTTTTCAGCCAGGCTACTTATAGCTGACGTATTACCCCTGCAACTAACGCAGCCATGGCAAGTTACCCCTGTCACTTGTTCCACTCTCTGACTTGGGATAGTCTCACTGATGACTTCAACGCTGCCTTATCTGCAGCCATCAACTCTGCTGCTCTTCTTATTGTTAAAAAGCTAACTACAAAAAGACCAGCACCATGGTTTCAATGAAGACACTCGCACTCTCAAACGAAGCTGCAGAAAACTAGAATGCAAATGGTGTTCGACTAAACTTAAAATCTATCGTCTTGCATGGCACGACAGCCTGCTCAGCTCCAAAACCACATGAACTACTTCTAGAAATGCCTACTTCTCCAGTGTCATTAATTTCTCCTTGACACTCTTAAAAAGTCTGACTCAAAAACATCCTCAGAAAGTGGGCTCCTCCCTCTCGGCAAGCAATTTCTTGGAATTCTTTGAACACAAAATTGAATCAATTAGAAAATAAATTGATGCCTCCCCTGCTCTTCATATTGAACATCCTACAAGAGTGGCACCACGTGTCTTCCCTGAAGCAACCCTCCTGCAGTTCAGCACAATCTGCCCGGATGAACTTGCTAAACTAAACTAACACAGGCCTCTAACTACTACTAACACCCACTACCTGTATGCTGGATTCTCTCGCTACCAAGGTTCTTGAAGAATTGGACCTGCTGTGCTCAACATCATGAACTTGCCCCCATCTACTTCCACTAGACAGGGACAACTTCTACTCCCTTTCTTTTCTAAAGTACTGGAAAGAATTGTAGCTAACCAAACCATCAGTCACCTGATGACAAACAACTTTTGAACCCTTTCAGTCTGAGTTCAGGACTTTCTAGTCCACTGAATAGAAATTACATTCCAATGAATAGAAAGTCTCTCTGGATGGTCTCTGAAAAGCCTCCAGCTTGTGCAGAACGCCACTACTAGACTCCTAACTAGAACCAGAAAATCTGACCACATTACTCCTATTCCCTCCTCCCTCCACTGGCTTCAAATGAATGTCAGGTCTGATTTAAGGTGCTACTACTATAAAATCCTGCACGTATTAGCACCATCCTACCTGGAGGACCGTATTATTCCCTATTGTCCTATTGTTCAGGAGCTGGCCTTCTGTCAATTCCAAAAGTTAAAAAAGAAATCATCAGGGCACAAGAGTGTTCGCTTATCGAGTGCTTTATCTGCGGAGTCTGCCACCTGTAATCAGGGGAGCTGACTGCTGAAAATGTTGAATCCAAACTGTAAAATGTACCTCTTTACTCTCTCATTTGGCTTCCCTGCTGCCGATAGGGTACTAGATTAGAGGTTTCTTACATGTTCCTTGTCCATCCTGACCCATCTAACCATAATGCTGTCTCTGTTTTAGTGTGTTGCTGCGGTCATGACTGGATGCCTGGCCACCCCACCTGATGGCTACCAGCTTGTTCACCAGCCAGCACCTCATCACCATGGACAATAGTAATTTTCCATTTTTTTTTTGCACTCCTAACCATCCCTGGAAGGAGGGATCCTTGATAATTAAGGGAGTTTCTTTCTTGTCCTTTAGGGGGATGTCAAAAATATATGGCCTGTAAAGCCCTTTGAGACTATAAGTGTGATTAAGGGCAAATATACAAATAAAATGGACTTGATTTGACATGATATTAATCACGCATGGCTGACCCACACCCCCACACATGCATGCGCACGAGCATTCACGCGTGCACGGCACCAAATGCAAATCCGTAAAACACACCAAGTGCTATCAGTTCATTCTCTCCAGTTTCCATGGGCCAGGATTTAATGGAAGCTAAAGCTCCCCGTCCCGTGCAGGCACCCGCGCTGAGAGTAACGAGGGGTAACCCATGCAGGTGGGCATGGGCATGGTGCACACACACAAATGACATGCAGAAATGCACACACACACACACACACACACGTTGGATTTACATAAATCCAAGAGGAAAAAACATACAGTACTTTACTCTCACTCTCACACAGACACACACGCATCATTTAATCATCAGGTTGTCACCCCTTGTATGAATACGGACCTCGGTTTCGCCACGAGACTTACTTGACTACTAGAATACACGAGATGCAATATGCACAGCAAGACACCAAAGCCCTACACACTCATGTCATACTGTATGTCTTTTATCACTTCCAAGACGTCCGGACACTTTTCCGCTTCGTCTTTCTTACCACGTTGGGTTTCAAAAGAGAAAAAAAAAAGAAAATGCGCGTCTTCGTTTGATATTTCTGGGTAGGAAAAAAAAAATAAGAGTCCTTGGGGAAAAAAGAAATCCTTGGGATGGCTCATCAGGCACACATATTATGTCTGATGAGCCATCTCGTTATGCATGTGTGTGTTACGCGCGTGTGTGTGTGTGTGTGTATTCAAGACCCTGATCCTCTCCGCCACTCCCCTTCCTCTTGACTTGCGGCGTGGCTCGTCTTGCCCGTCGCCTCCCTTCCATTCCCTCAACTCTGCTTGCGTCTCCTCCTTCCAACCTTGTCGCCGTCGTTTGATACTTTCTCGGAGAACGCTCGTCGCCGCAAAGATTCCTGCGCCTTTTTGGGTTTAACAACTCGACTACTTCCGTATTGATGTTGTTTCTCCTCTCACCCACACGCTCAAAACAGGATCTCCACCACGCTTCACAAAAGCCTTTGATTAGAACGATTGATTCATGCGCTGAGCTTTTAAACAAAACAGCAATGTCCCGGCTTCTCTGTTCTTTGCCTAAATCCGAGTTGGTGATTTGTGGTGAATTTGTGACACGTCAGCTCACACAGCTCAGCTCGCCACATTTCTTTTTTTAGTTTTGACTTTCCATTTTGTAATGAAATGTGGCATTTTATAGGCAGTTATTTCATTTAGTAATATTTAATATCAGATTCAGATTCATAGTACTTTATTAGAGAAATTGTCTTCCTTAAGTTAAACTAAGTAATTTACCAAACACAACATGTAAAAAAAATATACGATGAATAAACCATTATTTTAATCACAATGTCCTCTTTAGTTCTAGCAACCGTTATTGTAAAACCAAAATATAGGGTACATTTAACATTTGCATTGGTCAAAAAACTGAATAATCACAGCAAGACCCTTTCTGTGTGGAGTTTATATGTTTTCCCCGTGTTCATGTGGGTTTCCTCCAGGTGCTCTGGTTTCCTCCCACACCAAAAGACATACACGTTAATAGGTTAATACTCCTGACCAGCAGTAGACCTGGAGTTGGTCCCCAGGGGGCGCTGTACTACGGCTGCCCACTGCCCCTAGTGCTGCAGCTATAGTGATGGGTCAAATGCAGAGATCACATTTTGTGCTTCTTCTTCTTCTTCTTCTTCTTCTTCTTCTTCTTCTTCTTCTTCTTCTCCTAACGAATTTGATTTAATCCATCAGGATTTGACCACATAATACATAGTGCAAAGTACAAAACACACGGCATGGCTCGCCAGCTGTGTGTTTGCCAGTTGCAGGCTTTCTATAAGGGTGGGCTAGCAGGAACATGTTATGATATCACCGGTACACATCACAACTCTGATAGTCTGGCAGAGCCAGCCTTTCCATACGGAAAGTCTGGGACACGGCGTTGATGAACTGTGTCAAGAAACCACCTACTTATCAGGAAGAGGTAGCATGGGAATCCAGAGCACAAGAGAGTCACCCCAGGACCTCTTGTGTCAATCCACTCTTCACATTGCAGCCATGCGCACAGTGTCTGCAGTTTGCCTCTGGAAGCCAATAAAGGAAATTACACCTGATGGCCGCAAGAGACTACTCGTATTTGTTCTCTTTTCTTTTTTTGGAGGGGATCCTGGAAAAGGAGAAAATTAACTTTCCCATTGGCGTCAATGTTACTTTTTTGTTTGTGTTAGTTTGTGGAGACTGCACAGGCTTTGGGAGGGAGGCGCCAAGAGCAACAACACACATTTAAATAAAAATAAGACCAATTGGCTGGATGCCGAAAACATCATGGAGTCGGACAACTCTGCTTTTGGAGCTTTGGTAGCATCAGATCGACTGATACGAGCCTTTATTGAAATGTATTTGCAACCATATATACACTCATCCTCGATGTATTTTTTTTTTGTGTATGATCTGGGCCTACGGTTTTCAAGCTCTTTTTTGAGGCCTCTTGTTTCTTTGCCATCTGCGTGTCTGCTTAGGCAACCTCTAACACCACCACCGTTTGGCACCGTTTCAATTGTAGATCTGTGTTTTCGCTCTCTCTCTGTTCCTTTGTGAAAACTTTGTCCCTGCAAAGCTATTTTCCGCTTGCCTTCGCCCTCACCAGGCGTAGGAAAATATTGATTGAAGAGCGGCGCTCTCCCGCTATCTGGGTCACATACTTGCAC
>OMNR01099253.1:0-30801 GCA_900303205.1 Mora moro
AAACCTTAGTACTATAGTCTGAAGAAGCAGGTGGTTAAAAATGCACTCCTGCAGTGTTGACAAATTGAGTAGTGCAAGATTGAAAAGTGCATTACATTAAAGAAAAGCAAATGAATACATTGGAACAGAAATATATGACAAATAAGAAAAGATTAGTTTGCAGCATCAATAAAAGCCCTTACTTTGTCCTACGTACTCGATTAGGTTACGTAAAAGTACAGTCTAGTTTTATATATTGCCATCTGTTACAATATTGTAACGAATAAGAAAGAGTATAAGAATAAGAAACAGAATAACTTTTGCAACTGTTGCACACGCACATTAATTCTCTTGTGCAATAAGTTGGAAATCTATTAGTTTGTGACACTCACAGATCATATTAAATGACTTCAACATGCTCTATGTAAGAGCTATATAAATAAATGTTTGGTGTGTATATATGATGTCATTGTGAAGGAATATATTTTACTTAAGATTATTTACATTTCTATCAGACCATCTCCATCACATTGTCTAAACATTCTGTGGTCTCCAAAAAAAGTATAGACCAGATACTGTACGTTTAGTATCACCAGATCCAACTAACTGGCGACCCCTGCTGGCCGATGAGTGAATAGCATGCAAACATTACGACATGGTAGACGTATGCGCATTAACTATAGAGACACTGCACTCACCTATCATATCTCCCTGTTCATGGACCATCATCCCCAGATCTTTGAAGATGTCGTTGATATCTACAATGTCAGACTGGGAGAAAAAAAAAAAGAAAAAAAGAACATATTTTATAGTTGGAGGTCATTCTAATTTTTCTTCACATCTTTGACATTGATCCATCAGTTCAAACTGATGGATACAATAAAAACACAAACAAGGAACACAGATGCATATCACTGGTGTTTCAAAGACAGTGGTGTTGGAAGGAGATGGTTATGGTACATAATGATCCACAGCTGATAGTAGATGCTGTCTGGCTCCCATACCTCCAGCGCCCTGATAGCAGACTCCCTCTCCTGGATCAGCCTCAGGTCATCTTCAGTAATGGCCTCATCCTGAGACTGTGTCTGGAAGTCACTGGGATTAAAGCAAGAAAAATAAATTCAAAATGAATACAAAAATGAATACTCAAAGTAGGGAGAGAAGGAGTACATAAATAATTGTTTATTTGAAATATGACGAACCAACTAGGAAACCTACATTATATTAATATAATTATGCATGAACAGACCTATGGCATTATCCTTGCTCTGTGCCATTTCAAAAACATAAGATACAGTCTCAATACTAAACCTAGCAAGTTTAATATAATGAGCAATTTGGAGAAGATAATGAACATATAATGAGTTTGGACAAACAAATAGGATTATCTGGGTGATCATAGTGTTTTGAGGACGTTTATTGTGAACTGACCCCTGTTGTAAAGGCCCAGTGCCAAAGCTGTCCTCCGGTTGTTCCACCTGTGTGTGTATGGAGAGGAACGTGAACAGGTTGTTATGGGAACAATAACCAGTTGTGTGTGTACAACGGTGTCCCACAAGATACAAACAAACAAACAAACAAAAATGCACACGTCAATAATGTCATTTCATCCAATAGTTTGATTAAAATTTTTTGATTTTTAGAGATATACAGTTGCTATGTTTAAAAATGCATACTAATGCACACATCAGTTGAGAAAAAAAGTAAAGGAAAAAAAAAAGTATCTTTGCGTTTTCATTAAGTTGATAACATATCTCGGGAAACAAAATGCCCATATCACACACGGAGCTACTGTTCACACAAGCCGGCCAAGACAGCCATGCTTGAAGGTCACCGACGTCGCTGTAGTTTCATAAAGGTCCAGTGTGTGTTGCCATAGTGACGCAGTGCACTTGTGCCAGCGTTGGAACATGAAGCACTCCACTATTCTCGTGTGAACAGAGATAGTCCAAATGTGATTTTATTTTATTTTTTTGTCGTTTCTGGGGAAAATCTAGGGAATTTACTCGAGGGCATGACATGTGGCATTGGGCCGCAGGTCGGAATCGAACATGCGGTCCAATGCCACATGTTGTGCCCTCTGTCTTGTTTCCTAGCAGTGCACAGGTGTTACTCACTGAAACCCTGGAGCTGGCTCGGACCCTGGCCACAAATTCTCTCTCTTTGTCGGCCGCTTGTCGCTGGGTGTTCTGGAAGTGGTTGAGGGCGCTGGTGAAGTCGCTCAACAAGCGTTCTTTCTGTAGTTTCCTTTGTCGCTACGGCAAAAAGAATAAATAAATGAACATGTCTTAATGTGGACAAAGCTGCAGTTGGCATATGATCAGCATTAACAACATCAAACATGTAATTATAGAGCAATAGCATGACATTACAATAGTATCAATCAATTAATCAGATTCAAACATAACAAACTTATAAAGAATAATCACACTACATCTTTTTGAATGACTTTTTTTATATGTAATATATATCAACATGCAACTATCCGTGTAAAAACAGTTAGCTATTTCACCCTGAACCCAGGGAGGGGGAAACAAAGACTAAACAAACAAACAACTATGCAACCCAAAAGGGGGATAAGCTCAGACTAAACTCGTATTTCTGAAAGGGTCACACGATCTCAGTCTATTAATCTTAGAAAATTGTCAGCCTTCCCGAGTTCAGATTACAAGAATTGGGGGTTAATCCTAAAATAGGCATTGGACGCATATTGTCGTAAGGGACATACAATGGCAGATATTTAAGTGACACAAGATATTTGAAGGGAATCGGTTGAGGCACCTGATCAGCCCCGGCAGGAAGTGCGCTGAATGCTTTCATCAATCGGTCGGTCTCCTTGGCCAGCTGGTTGCCTTCCTGCCGTTTCTGCTGCCTGGGGGCCAATCAAATTATGAACAAAGCGTTTTAGGTTAAATATGAATTATACCTGTAAAATAACAACAACAACACAAGTTTGGGCTCTACTGACAAACAAACGCGTGCGCACACACACACACATCTCACTTTTTATGACTACAGATTAATAAAATAAATAGGGAACGCATCGCATTTGTAGTGTCACAGACAACATGAAACAGCACTCTGAGTGCATCTTACTTCTGCAATGGGACATATTTCAAAGTAAAACAGAATATTACGATGAAAGAAAATGTAATAGAGAATGGGGAACCACCAAGTGGTTTTATCATTCATTAGCAACAGTCCCTGCTTAGAAACTAACTCAGGCCCAACATGCTATTTTTGGTTCGAACTTCGAACTTGGTTTTAGGGGTTATTGTGTAAAAAAACTATACACTTAACAAAAACTTAACAAAACTATGCACTCACAGTATCTGTTGTAGCCTGCTGTTGTCCTGCTCTGTCCCCAGCTGAGACACCACCCTCTGCAGCTCTGAGGCTATGATCAGAGACATGGGGTTTCATTTTAACATGTATATAACGCATTAACGCTTATAGCCACTAAACACATGTGCAGTTTGTACGTGTGTGTGTGAGTTAAGAGTAGGCTATTACTCAGGAGGGTGATCTTATGGATGTTTGTGCCAATGTTCTGAGCAAGAACATTGGGCTCCACTGGGGTCCCGGGACGGTAGGCCATGGTGGAGATCTATAGGATAAACAAACAAACACACACACACACACACACACACACACACACACACCCCCTTTGTCACTTCACAGTCAAATGTCAAGTAGGTCAAATGCACACAATGTTCTACGCAGTACATTTGGCTTATGTGCTGGGGGGTTTTTGTATATAAAATAACGCATGCACATACTGTTTTAATATATTGGGCCTATACGAAAAGACAGTCACCATCGGTCAGCAAAATAAACAGGACAGGAGAAAGCGTTGCTCGACCTCAGGTCAGAAAGACGCAGCCAGAGGATTGCGCCAGTCGCCCAACATGTCAATGTCCCAGGCATGATTACATAATGAAGTGCTCCTTCTTCACATGTCAATGTCCCAGGCATGATTACATAACGAAGTGCTCCTTCCTCACAGTGTCTCGGTCTGGTGTGAAAGGCGAGTCTACAACACCGCGTACGCCACACAACATTTCTCCTTGTCCCGACATGACAACCGATGGGGACGGGCTGGGCGAAACGAATGCGGAAACGAATGCTCTCAGAGAGCTCACTGTCCCACATCGCGACATCGCAGATTTATTTTGTTTACATTGAAATCTTATTTAAACGTTTGTTTTGGTTTTGATCGCGCAGAGAAACGCCAGCACGCCCAGCAGGGCCCTACTGTCCGCATACAATCTGGAAACTTTTTCGCGATCGTTCGCGAAAACTCGCTGAATCATTCGTAAACAACAACAACAACAACAACAACAACGTACCGGGAGAGAGGAAACTCACTAACGTGATAGTGTCGTTAATGTGACGAAGCACCGGTCCTGACTAAGAAACACAGTGTCTGAGTGCAGCAGACTGCTCTCTCTCTACCTGCCGTCGGGACTTCCAGCGGAGACGCTTCCTGTATTCTCTCCTCGGCTCGGTCACATGATGTGTGGTGCGGAGGAGAAGAAAAGAAATATTATTCGGGTTTTTCTGGTACAAATCATCTTAAGAACCGGTTTAATCATTTGAATACACATGCGATTAGGCATGCATTTTCACAGTTAAAAAAAAAAAAGACACTTATTTACACACTTGACTGGATTTTTTTTTTTTTGTTGGGAGAAACGTGTACACTTTTAATAAAATACAACTAACTAAATAGGCTACGAATTTGGAAATGTATGAAATTAAATCGTAAATGTAAGTAGTATGAAATATATGGGTTGTCATGTGCCACATGTGTCCACTTGAAAGCTGCACAACAGGGCTGTTGCTCTAAACGCATGGAAATTGAATGCTATTTTATAACGTTGCCACAAAATATGCGTAATACGAGTAGTTAAATACGTTCAATAAAAAAACATACACTATAATATATATACAAATATACACATTTACTTAGGTCAAATGCAAAACGTAAGTGTTGTATGTATGTATGTATGTATGTATGTATGTATGTATGTATGTATGTATGTATGCATGTATGCATGTATGCATGCATGCATGCATGTATGTATGCATCTATGTATCTACTGTATTGAGTGAATACATATGAATCGTAGTTGCATTCATATAGAAATACTATCACTGAAGCAATGTCACAGAAACTACACGAACAGACAGTGAACGCAACCCTGGACTATGGACGGGTCATTTAAACCATATGTAGTAGCCACTGTGCATGTAGCACACGCAAATACACGATGAACCTGGGACGTACTACAGCCAGGTTAGACTACTACATCAGCGAAAAAAACACCCAGCAGCATAGCCTGTAGCCAATGATATCAGCAAGGCCAAACAGTTGTTACGTGAACAACGCGGGGCTGTGTTTGTCAGGCGTCCAAAAGACCAGCGCCGCGGGGTTCACTAAGTGTACTCCTTCCGATGCCTTCTTGTTAGCTCTATTAGATATTAATAGTTGTCAGATTAGCTATTAGCTAGCAGAACAGATTCTGTTGATCCGTGGTGTTTGCTAGTGGTGTCCAGATTCATCTTAATCTCTGTTTGCCCCGCAGGTCAACGTCCCATAAAGATCAACAACAGATTGCAGATTGTTCATAATAGTGATCTCTGATTTGAGAAATCTCTCTTTCTCTCTCTCCCTGCAGAGCACAAGTTTGTAGGCCTATTCAACAAAATCAACCAGACGTTCAGTTGTTGTTTTTTATGTACACACAATGTGATAAATTTAGTTTTGATCTGGGACACTGGGACCTGACACACACACTATGATTAACAGACATGGATTCATACACATTGAATTACTGCCTGCAGAATGCACTGCGTGAGGATAAAACAAAAATGCATTTATACTGTCATACTGTCACTCATTGGAAAATATATTAAGACAATTTGAAGTAAATAATTACTCCGGGTGTTACCAAAATCATCCAGTGATGTTAAACAATTGGTTACCTGAAGTGTTCTGGATATCATTTATTATATATATGCTTTCTGTCCCAAATTATCTAAGGGCCTGTGTGTCCATGTGTTTTTTGCCCGTGTGTTCTAGAAATCGGGACACATGTTATTCCACATGCACACTCACATACACACACATGTGCACACACACACATGTGCGCACACACACACACACACACACACACACACTCTCTCTCTCTCTCTCTCTCTCTCTGTCTCTCTCTCTCTCTCTCTCACACACACATACACCCACACACACACACACACACACACACACGTGTGCCTTAGCCAACAGTATATAAACTCCAGCCAGGGTTCAGGCCCCTCAGTCTCGTCTTGCTCCCTCCCTCTCCTTGCAGACCAGAAGACTCTCTCTCTCTCTCTCTCTCTCCATCACCGCCACCGCCACCACCATGCTGCGTCCGCTGGCCCTCTGCCTCCTGCTGGTCGCCGCAGCAACCGTCGTCGTGGACTGCGCGGTGCTCACGGAGAACGGCATGCCGATCCTGTGGTCACAGACGGCGGGGCAGCTGACCGACCTGCCCATCCAGGACGGCGTGCTGCTGCCTAACCCCTGGCACTACCTGCACCGCATGAGCCTGTACCGGCTGCTCATCGCCGCCACCGACCCCTACATGGGCTCCATGGGGACCACCGCCACCGACAGCCCCATCTGGGGGCTCCCCCTGCAGCTGGGCTGGGAGCTCACCTCAGGTAGGACCGCTGTCTGTCAGGTGATTTTCAAAGCCTTTTTTGTTTTTTGTTGTTGTTAGTATCATTTTAAGGGATTTGGGTATTAGGAGATGGAGAATGAATGAATGCATTGTTTCCAGGGATTAGGATAGCTGGAGAATGGACACATTGTTCTCCTCTGTGAACTCAAACCAAAAACAAGAAAAACAAAGATGTCCTTTGAGTGGGTGTCTTATTCCTAGTGGGTATTTCTTTAATGGTAACATTTTCTATTTTATTATTTCAATCATTTTCTATTCAGTAGTTGATGTAGTCTATCCATCATACATCATCTGGGTGGACACTCCCACTTGTGATCTCACTAGAGGGTAGCTTTTGACGTGGCTTGTAATGGCTTGTAATGGCTAATGAACATCCCACCTGGTAGTAAAATAGGGGCCCTTTAATATTAGCTTCCAGTAAGCAACATAATATAATAATAATAATAATAATATAAGTCTAAGCAATGACTTACTTTGCTGGGTTCTTACAACAGAAAACACTATCATGATCTCCAACATTGAACTACAATATAACAAAGGTGTATGCATCTGTTCAGAGTTCACCTAGACTCTGCATAACTTTTGCACTAAGTATTGTATTGACACTGTATGACACTTGTACTCATTGCACTTCTTTGCTTGTTGCACTTATTTTGCGCTTATTTTGCACTTCCCTGCTCTTATGCAGCCATCGTAGCAGTGGGAATATTTTGCTATTTCCCTGCAATTTGGAATGCTTCCTGTGTTTTTTGCTCGTTTCACTTTTATGCCTTTTTTTGCACTTTTTCACTTCCCTGCTCTTATGCAGTCATCCTAGCAGTGGGAATATTTTGCTATTACCCTGCAATTTGGAATGCTGGAAGACCTGCTCTATTCATATCTTTATTTACCTCAGCAATATATTGTTGTCTCTTCCGAACAAATGTACTTGTAAGTCGCTTTGGATAAAAGCGTCTGCTAAATGCCCTAAATCTAAGTCTAAATCTAATTCAAATGGTACAGAATGAATGAACTGTTCATAATGGATCTGGTTCAGGGTCAACCTTGTATAAAGAATCGGCCTTGGGTTTGTAGTGGATTCCTAGGTCATGTTTCAGTTGTCCGACGGTTCTCATGCCAGACCAGTGTTCCTTCTGGCCAACAGGCAACAGTAGAGACGTGACAGGATTGTAGAGCTGGGGAACAGCCACCGGATACCAAGTGCGCAGGAACACAATATCTATTTTTGGAAAATAGAAACATAAAATGTCAAATTCTTTGTACACAAACATGCACGCAAAAATAATAATGAAAAAAAAGACAAAGTGAAATTATTATCGCTTTAGGTCGATGCAGGTTCCCTTACCGCTCATGAGTAGCCTGTCCTCAAATGTGGCCCGGTAAGCACCTGCCGGTGTGGACAGAGCCTTCTTGATTTGACCTCTGACCCCTGACACTGTTCGTACGGAGGCCCCTTCAAACTTAGCCACTTCTAGTACGGTGTTGAACATGCCCTGCGGAGAACAAAAGCTCAGGTTAAAACATTTAAAAAGCTTACATTATAAAACATAAATGAGCAAAGAACCCAAGTGGAGGAAAACATTACCTAAATGTATAATACAATTGTACAAGACACAAATTGGTTCTTACTTTAATAAAGCTGGTGTTCTTGTAGATCTTGTATGGGTAGCCGATTAGCTTGAGTTTTTTTACTAAAGTCACAGACTTATCCAGTTCGAGGACGACCCCAGTGGCAGCGATACGGAAATTGGCCTGAAAAAAAGAGAAAAAAAGAAGAAAATCACCATTTGCTTACCATTATACTGAACAAATGATGTTTTTGCAGCTTCACAAATACAAAGCGGAAAAAGAAGGACATGTACTTACTTTAGTTTCTGAGACGGACTGCACAGCGAGGAAGCCAGTGCCCTGCGGAGTAATGGGACCTGAGAAAGAAAGGCAGAGAGCTTGTTTAGGCAGGTGAGCGGAAGGTTCATTTCGTCTATATTAACCAAATAAGTATGCTCAATGGGCTATGTGCATGTGACATACAACGGAATAAAAACCAGGAGACAACCTACTGGGCCAAATGGTATTCCCTTTATCAGAATCACAAAAAGTTTTTACATTACAAGGAATTTGCTTTGGTCTGTCTGTTGCAAACAACAAAAAATAAGGAAGAATATAAATATTACAATTATATAAGTATAAGTATAAAGTACAGATATTTCTACATTCCAGATGTGAAGAAATAGAATAAAATAAAATAACAAATGTGCAAAATATCTGTTTTTAGAATTAAAGGGCTGTGCGGTAGTGCAGGAATGTGCAAAAGTATTTGCCAGAGAATGGAAATAACATGAGGTATATAGAATATAATTACTGTACAGAGATGTACGTTAATGTAACACATTGAGACAGGGAGACAGTACGTTAATGTAACACATTGAGACAGGGAGACAGTACGTTAGACAGGGAGACAGTACGTTAATGTAACACATTGAGACAGGGAGACTGTGTTAATGTAACACATTGAGACAGGGAGACAGTGTGTTAATGTAACACATTGAGACAGGGAGACTGTGTTAATGTAACACATTGAGACAGGGAGACAGTACGTTAATGTAACACATTGAGACAGGGAGACAGTACGTTAATGTAACACATTGAGACAGGGAGACAGTGTTAATGTAACACATTGAAACAGGGAGACGTGTGTTAATGTAACACATTGAGACAGGGAGACAGTACGTTAATGTAACACATTGAGACAGGGAGACAGTATGTTAATGTAACACATTGAGACAGGGAGACAGTATGTTAATGTAACACATTGAGACAGGGAGACGTTACGTTAATATGACCTGTAGTGTCTATGGGGGGAGGGGGGTGATAAGGGTCCGTGTCAGTGGGGGTCCCGGGCCTTGTTGATGAGGCCAGCTGCAGACGAGAAGAAACTTTGTCTGCAGCTGCAGTTCTTGTGGCCGTGAGGTTTTGGTCCTGATGGGCCGCAGCCTCCTGCCAGAGGGGAGTGTTTCAAAGAGTGTCCGGGGTGGGAGGGGTCGGCCACAATCTTACCTGCACCCCTCAGTCCTGGAGGCGTACAGGTCATGTAGAGATGGCAGATTGCAGCCAATCACCTTCTCAGCGGAGCGAATGATACGCTGCAGTCTGCCCTTGTCCTTGGCAGTAGCAGCAGCGTACCAGATGGTGATGGAGGAGGTGAGGATGGACTCGGTGATGGCCGTGTAGAAGTGCACCATCATCGTCTTTGGCAGGAAGTACATCCTCTGCTGGTTTTTTTTGATGACGGAGCTGATGTTCAGTTCCCACTTGGAGGTCCTGGGAGAGGATGGTTCCCAGGAAGCAGAAGGACTCCACCGTGTCGACAGGGTGATGGGGGTGGGTGGGGCTAGGTTCCTCCTGAAGTCCACAACCATCTCCACCGTCTTCACAGCATTGAGCTCCAGGTTGTTCTGACTGCACCAGGTTGCCAGATGGTCAACCTCCCACCTGTAGGCAGACTTGAGCCACCAGAGATGAGCCCAATGAGCGTAGTGTCATCCGCGAACTTCAGGAGCTTAACAGACTGGTGACTGGAGGTGCAGCTGTTAGTGTACAGGGAGAAGAGCAGAGGGGAAAGAACGCAGCCTTGAGGGGAACCAGTGCTGATGATCCAGGAGTCAGAGACATGTTTCCCCAGCTTCACGTGCTGCCTCCTGTCAGACAGGAAGTCTGTGATCCACCTGCAGGTGGAGTCAGGCACGCTCAGCTAGGAGCGCTTGTCCTGCAGTAGAGCCAGGATGATGGTGTTGAAGTCAGAGCTGAAGTCCACAAATAGGATTCTAGTGTAGGTTCCTGAGTCCAGGTGCTGGAGGATGAAGAGAGTCTGGCCCGGCTGCTTTGCGAGGGTTCTGTCTCTTAAAAAGCCTCCAGACAGAGGCAGGGTCATTGGCTGAGAACTGCTGTTGTAGTTTACAGTCGTTTAGCTTCCCTCACCGCCTTGCTAAACCTGTACTTAGCCTCTTTGAACCTGTCTCTGTCCCAGCTCCTGAACATTTCTTCCTTAACCAACCTTAGCTGTCTGAGTCTGGCTGTGAACCAGGGCCGGTCGTCGTTGTACCTCCCTGTGGTGCGTGACGGTACACAACTGTCCTCACAGAAGCTGATGTAGGACGTCACAGCCTCTGAGAACTCAACCAGACTGTTGGTAGCAGTCCTGAAAACATCCCAGTGAGTACAATCCAGACACGCCTGAAGATCCTCCACAGCTTCATGGGTCCACTTCTTTGATATCCTCACAACAGGTTTACAGAGCTTTAGTTTCTGCCTGTATGCAGGAATCAGGGGGATCATGTCATCACACCAGCTACTGTTAATGTAGAAACGGAGACCTCGGAGGTCACGTGGGACCTAGTTCAAGATGGCAGCATAGGCAACTAGCTCCCGATCGCTACTCGAGGAAAAGCCCCAAAATCAGATATTAGAAAGATTTAAACACTTCTGTCACATAAATGGGGAGGAAGATCAAGAAGACGAAGAGACACCAAAAAACTAGCTAAACAAGGAGATATGTCAGCCACAGGGGGTGAAGACGACGAGAACATGGAGGCGGAAACGGTTGAAGTGCTACACTGGGGATTAAAAGCCATTGTCAAAGAAATTCATGACTTTAAAACTGAGATAAAAATGGCGTTCGTCACATTTAAGATATTAAAAAAAGAACTGAAGGAAGAACTTGAGGACTTTAAGAGACACTAACCAAAAGCTCGTAGAAACAGGGAAAGAGCTAGCAACACAAATGGCGGGAGTGACGGAGGTCACTCCCGGAGGTCTCTGTTGCAACAGAGAATTTACGAGACAGAAAACTGGAGCATGGATGTAAAAGTAAATATTACAAGACCGTTTGACAGAGGGAAGAGGGAAGAATTTTTTTTATAATTTTCGGCCTAAAAGAGGGGGTAGAGGGCAGCTCAGTCTCACAATTCATAGAACTACTGAAAACCGAACTTTCCCTGTCAACAGAAACAGATCTACAAATACAACGGGCGCACCGAGCATAAATACCGAAACCGGACCCCAACAAACCTCCGAGATCAATGGTGGTACATTTTCTTCAATACACGACAAAGGAGACAGTACTGAAAGAAGCTTGGTAGAGAAAACTTCAGTACCAAGACCGGCCGTTGTTTTTTGACCACGACTACGCCACGGAAATAATCCAGAAAAAAGCCTACCGGCGAGAGGCACAGCCGGCGCAGGGATGGAAGAGCGACTTCAGAGAACGTGGCCGTGGCAGCGGGTAGGAAACCTGGAGGACACCGCGGTACGAGCAAAGCAGAAACTACAAGACTATCGAAGAAAATAAGGGAAATGCTAGATATATGAGTATCTAAGTAACAAATTCAAATGACTTGCGCTAATTGCACTCCTCAAACTGGCTCGTATTTAATGGTCTCTGTTATGATTGATCGATGGCTGTAGGCCTATATGTGTGCTATTAAGAGGCTGATGTGTAAGAGTTATTGGATAACATAATCAGACCTGACCAAGGAAGGGCCCTCATACTCAGGAGGGGCCCTCATACTCTATGGGATATCCCCCTCAGCCCACGGAGGGAACGTGGGAGGCACACGCTTACTTTTGGACATTTAATTTTTTGATATTTAGTTTTAGGTTGCTCAACGTTCCTTGGGCTGTTATTTGTTGTCATGGTTGCGAGATGATTTCAAGGGGAGTACATAACTTCACAAAAAGACTGAGCAATATCTCACTGGTGTCAATGAACATGAATGGACTAAATAATCCAATTAAAAGAAGCAAGGTAATTTTGAAACTGAGAAAACTTAGGGCCCCAAGTTATCTTTATGCAGGAAACGCACCTATCTCAGGAAGAACATGATAAGTTAAAGAAATTCAGTTTCAGAAATACATTCTATAGCACATGCAAACAAAGTAATAAAAGAGGGGTGGAAATACTTACAAAAACTACAAAACTGAATTAATTTAGAATGCTTGCAAGAAATTAGGGACAAAGAAGGACGATACATTATTGTCAAGGGAAAACTAGAAAAAGAGATGGTTACATTGATTAACGTGTATGCACCTATATTGGACCATAGGATAGACACAACAAGTATAAAAAGAAATAAGACTCACATAACTAAACTCATGAACATGTCTTTGAAGGTACAGGGATTGGTTGATGTATACACTACATCCAATGGAAAAAGAATACACGCATTACTCTATCACACATAATACACAATCTAGAATTGATTACGTATTCATGAACAGCTGGGATCTACACAAGGCGGACAACTGCAAAATTGTGGTGACTGACATCTCAGATCACAGTGCAATGATACATGATACAGAAGAAATTAGCCCGACTATCTTATGGGACACTCTGAAGGCCGTCATACGGGGGAAATTACAAATTAATTTGTAAATTCATTACAAAAGAAACCTAAACGGACAGCATATCTTAATTTGGTTGAAAAACTAAAAAACCTGGAGGTAAAACATCAAACAACTCACACAACCCGACTTCTACAAGAAATAAAGACCGTTAAAGGAGAAGTAGACGATATTTTCAAAGGTGAAATAGAGAAAAAAGAAAGTGATTTGTGAAACAGGATTATTACGAAGCTGGCCCTAAAGCCACTAGGCTATTGGCCAGGCGAATTAGGAAACAACAGGCCGTAAATACGATACACAAGATCAGAGATCCTTGCTCAGGCCAACTCAGGAATAATGATGTAGAGATTACTATAAAAATCTATATATACACAACCACCCTCGCCTAATGAGGAGGCAAAAAGACAGTTCCTTAATTCTCTTGATTTGCCATCTATTGGAGAAGAGCAAAACAACAACCTTACAGCTCCTATAACATTTGAAGAAGTATCTAAAGCAATATCCAGACTCAAGGCTAATAAGTCACCTGGAGGCGATGGTTTTCCGTCAGAGTGGTACCGCACCTTTAAAGAAGAGTTGATTCCCCCCCTTACCTCATCCTTTAATTGTACTCTTAGGGAAGGTCGGCTGCCACCCTCATGGAAAGAGGCTATCATTTCTGTGATTCCCAAAGAGGGAAAAGACACAGAATACTGTAGCAATTTCAGACCCATAATATTATAAACACAATTATAACATAATAATTTGGCATAAGATATAGATTTTTTAGATATTTGATATGGATTTCGCTGACTGAAGGTAACGTTAGGTAGACGGTAACATTAGGTTGACGGTAACGTTAGCCTCTGAAGGGACTCAACCACTGGGTCCAAGATGTAGCTTAGGTTGTGGGGGTATATCATATCACTAGAACCAAATGTCATTATATAGATAAGTTAACCAGAACTCTGTGCACACTTCCATCAAAACGCACGCTTCCGTTACCTATATGGTGATGCAATAGGCCTACAATGTTAGAAAGCTTTGAATCTCAGTTCATTTTTAAAGTAGGCTACCATTTTATCCGTTATTAACAACGGTTACGGTCGTCTGATTTGAAACATAAGCACCAAATGAAAAATCTATCAATCATCTGGGTCCTCCACAGCTATTCACAGGTTTCATAACATGGGAAGAGTCCAGACTTATTAAATCTCCAAACACTGCCACAGGATCGGCAATGAACTAATGTTTAACTATGAATTAACTAATTATCATTATTATGTTTTCACCAGTTTGTGTGTTTGTTAGCAGGATTACGCAAAAACCACTGGCCCGATTTTCAACTGATGAATGATTGAAACTTTGCGGAAAGGTGTAGCATGGGTCAAGGAAGAACTCATTACATTTTGGTGTCTCTCCGACTCATGGTGCGCCTGCACTAATTTACTTAAGCTTTCATGAATTTACAGCGATATGGCATTAGTTTCACTTTCACTTATGTGGCTTCCTCAGTTGACAATAGCTTCAGTCAGTCCACCCAGTCACTGTTCTAGTTTCGTGGTCAAATGTGTGACATAAGCAGCGAATTAGAATTAATTACATAAATAGTGCGGTTTGCCATCGGTTCATACCAAGTACATACCGCTAATAAATCCAACATACAAACCACTGCACACATAGGGGGCCATGGCAGTCATGGACGCCATGAAATTCTTACCCTGGTGCTTAAAATAGGACCAAAGATGCACAGCGAAACATATTGAAGCTTACTGGAAAATAAATCTGTTCAAGAAATTAATTCAAACATGTTTTATTGCATATTGAGGTGCTTTTTCTTTTTCATCTCACACATCAGCACACTCCTTCTGTCTCCATGCTGTGTGTGCCATCAGCAGCACCTTCCATAGGCTTTTTGGGTTCAGTCTTTATCATGTAAAATGATTATAAACTTTGCGGCCAGTTGATGTTCCTCTATGTTTATTATGATGAGAAGACCGGGCTTGCAACCACATGGTTGCATCTGTATTGTGCAGTGTGCGACCACGTGGTTGCATCTGTATTGTGCAGTGTGCGACCACGTGGTTGCATCTGTATTGTGCAGTGTGCGACCACGTGGTTGCATCTGTATTGTGCAGTGTGCAACCCCACGTTGTAAGCTAGTATTACAGTGTGTACACTCTTGCGACGGGAATGGTGATCGGTAAATCTGAGCTGAAGAAGTCATGTAGTGTATGCCTAGCATTAGTTGTCACCTGGTCACCGCAAGACAGAGGTGGGCAAAAAAAAGTGTAGATAGCTTCTTACCCCAAATCGATGCACCGCAATGCATGTGCTGCGGTGTGTATTTAAGCAGGCGGTGGCGTCCGTTGTGGTCCTCGATGTGGTACAGGGGCATCGCTTGGAACCGACGCCAGCCGAGGGACACGATGAGGGGATCTCGAGTCTTCAGGATGCGCTGGTACCAACGATGTTTCTTCAACCTCATCTAAATGGACAACAACAATCAGCTTGTCATTTCATTTCTAATTTCATTTGCACAACAGCCAAAAGTGAAAAACAAACCAAACCAAAACTATAACCACAAACAAAAAGTATAAATACCACTCCCATATAGCCCAAGTCCAGGACAAACCTAAAACTACCAAGGCGCATTGGTGCATGTCGTTTTCAGCCAACGTTCTTATAATACATCCATGGTTATTATTCTATATCAAATAAAATAGTTATTTAAACAGACATCAAAAGACGCACTGATCATGAATGGCAGAGCACCTAACTGCAGTTATGACTGAAGATCGCTGTTGAGAAGATCAAATGAAATAATTTATGGCTGCCGTGATTCGATGACAAAGTATGTTCTTTTTATTCATTTTATTTTTATTTCTTAAACGCCATTTGTTGAAATCACTACGTAACTGCTGCATTCACATCAGTCACTTTTGGATCCCGTCATTGGTCAGCTTCTGTTAACACCTACAGACTTTGCAAAACATTGCGGCTGCAGCAGAGTCTGCTACCAAAGAGGTTCACGGTCTCCCCAGACCGAAAGCTTCAAAAGAATGGGAATACTTTCAATTGGCAGACAACAAAATGGCTGTTTGTTTGCCGTGCAAAATGTCTATGGCCTGTCACAGCAGCACTACCGCCATGCACAAACACCTGAAAAGAAAGCATGCAGGTGCTATTATGGAATGTGGACCGCCAGAAAAGGCAAAAACACTGTGGGCCGATCACAGTAGGTTTCTAAAAACGATCTGCCCATTTACCATCGTTTACGGTGCAGCATGCCTGATGAGCCTCGCATTTTTTGACCGCACATAAGTTAAAATATTTCAACTTATGAAGTTGTTTATTAAACAAACTACCAACGCGTTATTAGAAGGCAGAGCTTTTGCCATTGTGGCTGCTACATACGCTCATTATTGAAGTCTAAATCAATCGTTTGCATGTTGTCTTTGATTTTTAAATGAATGAGGGTTGTTGGAACATGTTTAGGCTAGAATCTGGGCATATTCTATGGTGATTGTCGGTGTGTGCGCGTTGGGATGTGTAACTCATCTAGGGTTATGCAGATCGCTTCATTTTGATTGAGATCGATCTTCATAATAGGGTTAATAATAATAAATAATAAACCACCACAGTCTGCTGGACATTCTACTCTGCTCCCAACTCAAGTTGCGTTCTTTTCATGACGTGAAAGTGCCTTTTCGGATAGACTTCAAAACATTTGTTGATGGCCATGAGAGGGTTAAGCTTCTCAGACATTTATAGCATAATGCCATGATGTGTGGCACATGTCATAGGGTTAGGACATTGGTCATTATAACGTCATACACAACAATGGTAGCGACTCTATAAAAAGAGCACATGGACTGTGGAACTTATAGATAAGTTAACCAGAACTGTGCACACTTCCATCAAAACGCACGCTTCCGTTACCTATACAGCATTTTTATGCATCAAATCATCATCAATGTGGTGATGCAATAGGCCTACAATGTTAGAAAGCTTTGAATCTCAGTTCATTTTTAGGCTACCATTTTATCCGTTATTAACAACGGTTACGGTCGTCTGATTTGAAACATAAGCACCAAATGAGAAATCTATCAATCATCTGGGTCCTCCACAGCTATTCACAGGTTTCATAACATGGGAAGAGTCCAGACTTATTAAATCTCCAAACACTGCCACAGGATCGGCAATGAACTAATGTTTAACTATGAATTAACTAATCATAATTATCATTATGTTTTCACCAGTTTGTGTGTTTGTTAGCAGGATTACGCAAAAACCACTGGCCCGATTTTCATGGAACTTTGTGGAAAGGTGTAGCATGGGTCAAGGAAGAACTCATTACATTTTGGTGTCTCTCCGACTCATGGTGCGCCTGCACTAATTTACTTAAGCTTTCACAAATTTACAGCGATATGGCATTAGTTTCGCTTTCACTTATGTGGCTTCCTCAGTTGACAATTGCTTCAGTCAGTCCACCCAGTCACTGTTCTAGTTTCGCGGTCATGGCATTAACGAAGCACATCGGATGGATTAGATTATGCACCAAATGTGTGACATAAGCAGCGAATTAGAATGAAATACATAAATAGTGCGGTTTGCCATCGGTTCATACCAAGTACATACCGCTAATAAATCCAACATACAAACCACTGCACACATAGGGGGCCATGGCCCATGAAATGGACACCATGAAATTCTTGACCTGGTGCTTAAAATAGGACCAAAGATGCACTACGTCCTGCCTATTATTTCCACATTAATTTAACATCGAGTGGAAGATATCTCAATCAAATGTTCCCCACTCACCGGGGATAAGACTTTGTTGCTTACTATAATCCAAAGTAGCGCTGGTAGGTGGTGAAACAGATTTTTGTAAGTCTTCAAAATTACTAATTAGTCTTACAAAATATTGTGTGTTTTGCAGTCAAACGAGTCTTAAACTTTATAAAAAAATGTATGTCCCGCTTTGCCAAATGTGTGCATACGCCCGGGGTACTCACTCTTCTTCATCAACACAAAATAAGAACACAAAAAACTGACTAGTATTTCTGGTGCAGACTGGCAAGCGGAGCAACGACTAATCGTTAACATCCCTAGTTTCAGGGTTCCCATGAGATTGGTCAAATTAATCCAACTGTACATTGAGAATAAGGTTGATAGGTTGTTTTTTTTAACCTACTTGCAAGTATCCTACGTTTCCTTCGCTTGACCCCAGGCCCCCGAGAACCACGGGGTAGTGGGGGTCGAAGTTGGCAACAAACTCAAAAGGCAGAGCTGAGATCTCCAAGCGGACGTACATCCCAGGGCGAAAACCTTCGTACTGCACCCTGGTAGCATCATCCATACTCTCAAACTCCGTCCGATTCAACTGAAGAAAATAAATGTTAGAGAAATCCCATGGTAGATGAATAAATAATGAATAAAACATACATATTAACCGTGGGGAATAGAAGATAGGCTAATTATTACTAGAGAACAAGAAGAAACCTTTTTTAATCCCTGGAGGGAAATTCAGGTGTCATAGCAGTAACAGCAATGACAACAGGAGAGGTACAGAACCAAAACCAAGATAATAGGATAGCTGGCCATAGATATCTGCACTGGATCTCTGAAAGAGTGAACATATCTACAGTCTGTTAATAAATATATACATGTACATATGTACAGTCTATCAAGAAATAGTAGGTCTATCAATAGAAATAAATGTACATATGAATGAATGAATATATGAGTTGATGTTCACTGGATATTTTCTCTTTTGGGCCATTCTCTGTAAACCCTAGAGATGGTTGTGGGTGAAAATCCCAGTAGATCAGCAGTTTCTGAAATACTCAAACCAGCCCGTCTGGCACCAACAACTGTCACGTTCAAAGTCACTTAAATCATCTTTCTGATGCATGGTTTGAACTACATGCACTGAGTCCCCATCCTATTACACAGAGGACTAAACTGTGGCCTGTGATTACTAAACTAGATGTCTAATCTGTGGGTACAGATTTAAACATTTCTTCTCTACCATGTGACCCCAGGGGGCCCTCTTACCTCTGCTTGTATTTGCATCTCCTCCTTTAGGTCGTCAAAGTAAGTTGCATCTCCGTCATCGTACTCTGCGTCAAATCGCTCTTTCAGTCTTCGCTTTTTTTCCAAACGCTTGTTTTTCTTCAGGGTCTCATCGTCCAGCTTTACTTCCCCTTTTTCTTCATCATCATCATCATTACCATCAACCTGGCCAGGTGATACAATATACTTCTCAGGTTATGTCAGAAAAAAACAATTCTAACTTCTGCTTGACATCTAGTCTCACTGACTAACTGTTGCATTTATCTGTCATAGCACTTATTTAGGTATTGACATCTTAACTTGCACTCCTGTGCACTCTACTATCACACTATTCCATAACACCTCTAGGTGTTGCAATATTGATCATGCATATCATACCACATCGATTGTACACAGCCTACAAAAGGTAATGCAAATGTGAATTTTAGGAAATAGGTTGGAAGGGGTTGAGATATTGTGTTCCAAATGGTTATGTTTAGGGAAGTATGTTGAAGTGACGACAAGAGGATCCAAAAATAATCTAAAATAACAGGACTGCATCCACTACACACCTACCAAATTTCATGTGAAGTAAATGTCACAAAGTATATTAATAAATCTCATTACCAGCTAATGAATTCAGTCTTTGAAAGACTTTTCTGAAAAACAGGTCAGTTAAGTTTTACCTTACATTTTACATTGTATAGATAATTTTTTCCCGTGTGAATTTGGTATGCAATTGTCTGTTCCTCCATTCTTTTCTATGCTTACCAAAGTACCCATTTACTGTGGAAAGATGTAATTTGTTGCAGTGGAATGTATTTTGAGTGTTCATTCTGCAAAAAAAACATCTTTGATATATACATAAACGGTACCTCTGGCTGGTTCTCCTGGTTTTTTATTTCGCCCTTGTGGACCTCTCCTGTTTCCAAGTCTTCAAAGTCACCATAAAGATGTTCTAAAAAGAAAGGATCCATTGGTATGAAACATGCATGTCATTTTAACATGCGAACATTCGATTTAAAGGGACACGCTAACTTCCTGGGAAATTGGCTCATTGTCCGTCTTACCCACATCTAAACGAGAAAACTATCAATTCCATCTGTCCAGTAAAGAGAAATCGACGGGCTACGCATACATGGAAGTGGGAGGAAGCTTCTAGCATAGCTTACGTGAACTTCACAGCATTTCAAAATGAATGTGTTTAATGGATTCATCTTGTATATTCACAGCGATTGGAAATAAGGTTTTTCGTTTTAAATGGAGCGGAACTATCTTCTGTCAAATCATTGCGTTTACCCCTTCCCTGGTTCCTTCAGGGGAGGAGCAACAGACCCAAACCGTGTTTATTCGAATCTGAATTATGCAGAGAAGGAAATACAATTTTTGGACACTGAAAGGACCTGAGAAGGGGATCTGAGCCACTCGATCTGGGGCCAAGGCAAGACAGACCAGATGGGATTTTTGGTGCAGGTGTGGGTCATGCGAATCTAAGCTGACAAAGTACACAGAGTTTTTGTGTTGCACCGAATGGGGGACTATACGTCGGTGCAGTGGCTTATTATATTATAAGAGATGAGGAAGGGTAGAGCAACACACCAAGGGAGTTTTACAGCAAGGAAGAACTGTGTTTGTGTGTTGTGTTCCTACCAAGTCACTGCAGTCAATAGCAACTGGTGACCTAATGTCCTATGTAAATAAATGTTTGATTTGATTACAATTGTCATTACATGCTGTGACTTTACAAAAAAATTACATTCAAACTACATAAGCTGCAATTGAGATGTGACGTTTTTAACACCCCACCACAGCTGCTCCATGCTGCTCTACAGTTTACTTTCAGTTTTGATGTTGACGTTCCGGGTAGGCGGTCATTGTAAAACTTATCTAAAACTAGAGAACTGAATGTGTGGGGAACTCCGCGACCCGCGCCAGCCTGTTTTATACAGCCTCAACACCAACCTATTTCATACAGCCTCAACACCAACGCACGACTGCACAGTAAAACGAGGGTCGACGTTGATATTGTGGTGGGCCACCGCAAATAAATCAATGTATGGGAAACACTCGCTAGGCTTATCGGCATCATATAAGAATTTGATATTCTTGCCACACAAACTGCAGAATGCAGTTTCAGAATGGAGGTTGAAACCACAAAAAGGACAGTATGCCTACATTGCTATCTGTAATAAAACGTAACTCAATAATAGTCGTAGGCAATAATTGTCGGCCCGTTTCATTGTCAACATCCGTTGACACTCACTTCCATTATGTTGTGGTTTTTGCATTTGTGTTTGCCGTTAATGCGCTTGTTTTTCTAATTTGCCAAGCATTATGGATATGCAGTTTGTTCGAACTGACAAAAAAGGTAACACTTAAAATGTATTATTGCGGCAACAAAAGGTGCAGTGAAAACATTCACACATTCCCTTTGATTACATTTGTCCCTCTGGGGTTGCTGTAGGGTATATCTTGTTATGGTTGGATGGATTACAACCTCCACATTGAAACTGCCAAGGCCCGTCGGAAAATTACATTGATAACTATCCTATCTCGCTAACCAGCTGCTGACAATGTCTGACTACCAGTGATTTCTGCAGGGGAGGAAGAGAACATGAACCGTGCTTATTTGAATATACGGAATAGGAAATAAAGATTAGACTCCGAACAGACCTGAGAAGGGAGTCAGCTGAGCCACACGACCAGCCGGCTGGGCCCGAGGCAAGAGACAGGCGAGACAGGGCTATTTGGTGCAGGTGTGGGTCACTACACACATAATGAGTGATTGTGTTGCAGTGAATGGGAGACTGCACTGCAGAGGATTATGATCTCAAGAGAGGAATGCACTAAGAGTTTTACAGCAACAGAAGAGATGTTTGATACTACTAAATGACAGCTATCACTGCGTCGCCAGCAGGTGGGTAAACAATGTGATTTGACAGAAAAAAGTTCCAAAAGTACTAGCCAACGTGTTTTTGTGCTTGTATTTCAACTGGCTGTGAATACGCAAGATGAATCTGGATGTGGGCAAGATGGACAAAGGACTAATTTACCCAAAAAGTTGGCGTATTCCTATAAAGAGACACTTTGTGAATACATAGGGATACAACAAGAATGTGTTTCACAAATAGTTTTGCCAACATTGAAGGTAGAAAATGGCGGAGGTACTTAATATTTACGTTTCGCAAAACATAATGTTAGTCCTAGTTTATCACTCTTATTACATCGATAGTGGTTAACTACTAGCCTTGTGACACCATCCCGATCTCACAAGTTCACATTCTGTTTCTCTCTGTAGATCAGTCTGGCCTCAATGCCATTGAAAGCCTTTTCCAAATATTGAAAAATGCTAGGACCAATCAGCACTTGGGGGGCGGGGGGAGTTTCTGTTCATGACAAACAAGGAGCACCACAGTCTGTGGCTCCCATTTTAAGTATGCAATTTAGGGCTGTTTACATATCTAATAAGCATGAAAACAAGTGATAGGAATTCATCTTTTTAGTTGAGCATGATGTTTTAATGAGAAAACCTAAAAGCTAGTTTGTTTTCTAATGGAAGTATATACTCCTCACCATCCTCCTTTAGCAACGTGGCAGCATCTTGCCATTCTTCCCACTTCCCTGTTACAAAGCAATCGGCTATGGAGATTCGCATCTGAAAAAAAGAAACATGAAATAGCATTAGTTAAATAGTTAATGATGGTTATATATTTATAAAATTGAGCATATAAAAAAAGCAACCAGGACAAGGACTTGACTAATGAATTGACTTGAACCTCTTCCAAATCCCAGTTGTGAAAGCTGTCGGGGTGAAATCGGGAGCAGTCCGTGGCATCGTCCCGGTTTGTTTTACTCTTCTCTGGGCGGCTGACCCGGAACAACCCACCCAACTCCTTCTCCTCACTTTGACCTGTGCCCTCTTTGGAAACTGAAAAAAAGACCAACTCGGTTTTTTTCATTTCACAGGCATCCCAAAAAATTAAAAATGAATGTAGGTCGGACACATTAGCACACATGGTTTGTTTCAATTATTTATTGTAAACTTTTTTTAAAACGGTAAATAATAATAATAATAATAATAATAATAATAATAATACAAATAATAATAATTATAATGAGGGCTAGAGAACTGGTTCGTCTTTAGGGATTTGGCCGTTTCAGAGGGTTCTGGATAAATGTGGACATTTTGGTAAAAAAGTGAGCATGGGGAACATGGCGAACTAGTGAATGTGGCGGAATAATAAAATCAGCAATTACAATAGGTGCCTTGACACCTAATAATAATAAATAATAATAGTAACTAAGTAATTTTGGTAACGGATGTTTTCGTGAAGCCAGGAGAGACAATGGTTTGATCACCCAGACCGATATTGTCCTTTTAAATGGTTCACACAAGCACAAACATGGGTGGGTTGTTGTGCTTCACTTATCCATCATATACAGTATCCAATAGAAGTAGAGTAGATTCAGGAGCACAAATGGCGACTAGCTGACTTTATCTGTCATTTCGAATTGCATTTAGGCGGAAGTAAAATAAGCGACTATAGAAGATCTATATCCTATAGTCTCCCAAGTGTCATCTATCCATTAAGCCCACGGTCGTGCATCTGGCCCTTAAGGCCCTGACACACCAAACCAACGTCAAAGAACTAGCACCGACGAAGGCCGACTGTTGCGTCCCCTCACGTCGCCTGTGTATGGTAAAAAAAAAATGCACTTGAACACACCGCAACGACTACAGCCGACGACCAACTACCACATACGTTCTGCGCCTGCGCGAGAGGAACTTCCTCTCCATACCAGCAGACGGCAGTGCTTTCGTCACTTCGGTTTCTTTGCTTCTCAGGCCAATCAGAGTGAGCTCTATCGCCAACCGGCTCTGACGGCGCTGCCGCCGATCAACATGTTGAACCGGCCAAAAAGCTGCCGACTCGAACCGACGGTGCGGGACACACCGCAAAAACTTGGGACAGCGATGGATTTCCCGGCGGCCGACCATCGGCTTGGTGTGTCAGGGCCTTTACATTCGTAGAGCAATTCATGATTTGGGGTATTTTGGGTCATCTTAGGTGAGAATAAAAAAATGTAAAAAAATGTTTTTTTGCAAATGTAAAAACTATATGCAATATGAAAATGGCCAAATGTGATCATGTTTAATATAAATAGCAAAAATAGCAACCCAGATCATGACATTAAGACGCCATACCTGCACCATACACATGTTTTCGCAGGTTGGGGGCTGCTTGCTGTTGCCGAAGGAAGACTTCTGATGCTTTTTGTTGCAAGTCTTCTTTCCACCGTAAAGCTCCTAATTAACAAAATGGCATGGAGTAAAGTGCATAACAAATGTTAAAATACATCATGAGCCATCATGAGCCTTGCTCAAATGGAAAACTGACAATCATCAAAAGCAAATAAAGTGGGTACCGTCAGTTTCATATGCTTGGCCTTGTTCCTCAATCTCAAAAGGTTCTTTTATGTGTTTTTCAGTGGTTTTGGGGACATCAACAGGGATTTCCATCAATTCTGACATTACCCCACTTTGCACATATTGTTCTTGATCATCTTCAGAGCAGACGGCAGAATCATCACTTTCTTCTACTCCACTCTCGAAGTCTGACAGATCTCCTTCTAGATCGTCTTCACTGTCAGCAAAGGCTGGAGTCTCTGATAGTTTTGGCTCCCCTTCGTCAATTGACATCTTCATTCTTTTCTTGGGTTCTATGCACCCCGTTTCGGACAGTTTCCCTCGCTGCTCAGTAGATGCCCGTGCTCGCTTGATTAACATGGATGCGTTGTCGACTGTGTCCAGTCGATTTGTGTCCAATTCTTCTTCCTCATCTTCGCAACACTCTTCCTCGCCATCATCTAGATCACTGTTCCCTTCACTGTCTTCATCTTCACTGTCTTCACTGTTAGTGCCCAAGGCAACGTTATCGTCTGTGAATATCATCTTCCTTCTCTCTCTATTGGATGTAGGGTCGGATAACTGGTTCAACTGGGGCACGGCTTTCACCCTTAAGAGATTATGGAGGAAATAATGAGACCACAAACAACACACACAAAATGAGAAGAAAAAAAATCAACTCACAGTTGTTGATCCTCAACGTCAGTGTCTGTTAAGGTAGCAGAGCCTCTGAAGAGCGAGACTTTGCTTGAAGCCATTTTGGCATCAAGTGTAGCGTGTGTGTCAATCAGAGAACGGACCAACTCTGTCGTGGGATGCGATTCCTCCTATTGCATTGAGAGAAGATCAACATGGAAGCTCCTTAACACAATAAAACCCAGACTTTTGCACAAAAGGGGGGGAAAGTTGTGTTGCACCCTGTGGAACATTGCACTGAAACACAAGTGTAAATCAAGCAAAGATAGCACGTTGCGACTGCGAAGTACAGATGTACATAGGTTATGACATGAATGAATCGGCCAACATGTGTATTATTAAATTGCAAAAATGTCTGAAAAATGTACTTGTAAGATGCACATATTAGATATCGCATGCACATATTACACTGTCCGTCCAAAAAAAAAAGTCGCACTCCAATATTCTGTTGGTCTGCCTTTAGCTTTGAGTACGGCACGCATTCACCGTGGCATCGTTTTGATAAGCTTCTGCAATGTCACAACATTTATTTCCGTCCAGAGTTGCATTAAATTTCCCCCAAGATCTTGTATTGATGATGGGAGATTCGCACCGCTGTGCAAAGTGTTCTCCAGCACATCCAAAAGATTCTCAATGGAGCTGAGGTCTGGACTCATTCACAATGTGAGCCCGATGAATCCTGGCATTGTCATCTTGGAATATGCACGTGCCATCAAGCAAGAAAAACTCTTGATCATTGATGGAAAAACCTGGTCATTCAGTATATTCAGGTAGTCAGCTGACCTCATTCTTTGGAGATAACATTGCTGAACCTAAACCTGACCAACTGCAGCAACCCCAGATCATAACACTGCCCCCACAGGCTTGTACGGTAGGACCATCACTCTGGAACAGGGTATATCTGGATTCATCAGACCACATGACCTTCATCAATTGCTCCAGAGTCCAATCTTTATGCTCCCTAGCAAATTGAAGCCTTTTTTCTGATTAGCCTCACTGATCAGTGGTTTTCTTATGGCTACACAGCCGTTTAGTCCCAATCCCTTGAGTTCCCTTCGCATTGTGCATGTGGAAATGTTCTTACTTTCCCTATTAAACATAGCCGTGAGTTCTACTGTTGATTTCTTACGATATGATTTCACCAATGATCTCCAATCACGATCATTCAAGAGTTTTTTCCGACCACATTTCTTCCTCGAAGATGATGGTTCACCACTATCCTTCCAGGTTTGAATCATTTAAATGCGTTGGACAGTTCTTAACCCGATTTTAGTAGTTTCAGCAATCTCCTTAGTTTTCTTTGCTTGATGCAATAATAATTTGACAATAATTTGACCCTTCAGAAACTGATTAACATCCTTTCCACGACCACAGGATATGTCTTCCGACATGGTTGTTAAAGAAATGAGAAGCTACTCACCGCACCAGCTAGGGTTATAACTTGTTGCCAGCTGAAACATATTAATCACTTATCCTATGGGAAGGCTCTTACCCATTTGCTTAGTTAAATCCAGGTGGTGACTTTTTTTTGGGACGGGCAATGTACATATGTGTAACACGCACATGATTAGTGGTTGGATTTTAAGGGCCAATACCTGACATCAATGAGTGTCATAACTGTACAATACAATGCTCATTTAATTGAATCTTTATGGTGCTCCAGTTATCCATTTACATGCTTTACATTCTCAGTTTATTAGTTTTTGGAATATTATGATTATTATTACATACCAATAACAGAAAAAGATCCTAAAGGGTTAAATCAGGTGGTTTATGTTTACACTGGAGTTGTTCCAAGGAAGTAGGCGCACCAAGAAAACAAATGTGTAACAAAACACCCTCATGTAGTATGAAGATGCATGCATTATGGTGCACTGTCATGAGGAGAGTTATGGGGATTCATAACATGTCAGCTGGTCACTGCTCAGGCGTTCAATGGTCAATTGGGAAAATGGAGTAAACCTGTGTGGCCTAAAACACAAAAAAAGCATTTACCTGCTCCTGATCGACATGACTGCTTGGTAGATCAATGTAAACTGCGTCTTTATCGTAGACTACACCTCCAACCCCAGACATGGGGGCATACAGGAGACGCTCCTTCTCATTCAGGGTCCTCTTTCGCTGAGTGTCTGGTAAGGGACAGGGGTCTGGGAGGAAGCCTACGTCTGCCACACTAAAGTCTCCTACACCTGTGGAATGTAGAATGCAAAACATTGGTTATATCTTTTTTTTTCTTAAAGGGTAAATGAACCCCACGTTTCAGTTCAATTCGAATACTATGAAAGTTGAATGTACGTGTTTCAGGCTGATAGATCTAAGAAGGAATTATGAGTTATCCGTATGTTACGACCTACAGCAACCATGTGCTACTTTTTTTAAACTACACTCTACAAAGTGTATTTGAGTAGTTGAAGTAATGCAATGTTTTGAATGAGTTTCATTCAGCTTTCAGCTTTAGTGATGTCTACTTTTGTGGACTATATCAACTTAATATTACACCCCGTTCCCATAACCTGCTACTCATATTTCAGGAAAAACGCATCAGTTAGGTTTTTCTTCGTATTGTGCGTCTGACGTCAACGTCTTCCCCCCAGTTGAGCTGCGTTCTCTTGACTCAGTGACTCATCTGTCTTCCCCCCAGTTGAGCTGCGTTCTCTTGACTCAGTGACTCATCTCGGAAAGAAAGTAAGAAATGAAAAATAAAATAATATTTTGTGACCAAATAATGTATTATGTTAGATATAAAATGACTCACCTAAATTGATGAAATTGTGTTCAAGTTTTTGTAAACTCACTGACCCATCGTTAAGTCATGCCAATATTGGCAAGTTTTAAATTAACATTTTTGATGCACTTTGCTGGTTATCACAACCAGTTGGTAACTTAACGTTAGGTAGGCTAGTAACTTGCGGGCGGGATTCATGGTTTACTACCGCAACTGAAAGCTGTGTATTTATGTTGTGTACTGGTGTAGCTGCTTATGAGCATCAGCAGCAATATTAAGCTGGGTAAGGCATTACATTAGCTTACTAGGTTATACACAGAACATCGCAGCCACGGCAGGGTGTCATTTTGACCGAGGTGAGCGGGTGGAGCTCGTGAACACGCAGAGCCGTTCAATTGCATAATGTTCACCGGCTGTAGCCTCATCGCTCAACTGTTGCACTTTCATATCGGTGTGATAGAGCTATATGTATTGAGACTTATGCATATTATGCATATTTGCATAATACTTTGTTGCACTACTTTGGACATTGTTGAAAACTTTGGATAGTTGGGCAGAACATGGGAGTTACCGACAATTCGGATCCAAACTAACCATTTAGACAGACAACACAAAACCACTACCCGGTTGAGGCCTTTTGATGTGGCTAAAATAAGTTTTGCTGCTAAAACCCTACTTCAAAAAAGTAACTATCCCTTTAACTCCCTTTAACTATCCCTTTAACTCCAGTTATGCAAAATAACATTTTTGGTTCTAATAACCGTTATGCATTTTGTGCATATTTGTTTCAGAGAAAAGGACATCAATTATACATTTTCATGCATTTTATGCATATGTGGCCATGCTGGTGACCGTAAAGTTAATAGTATGTTTTTTTTTACATTTATACAATAGTACAAAAGTCAAAAAAACAGATTTGCGAGTACATTAAATTTACTATATTCAACAAACAAAAATGACACTAAGGTTACTGCAAAAAGTACTGTTCCTGAAACCATACAGTTAAGTTAAGGAGCAGGATTGAACCATACAGTTAAGTTAAGGAGCAGGATTAAACCATACAGTTAAGTTAAGGAGCAGGATTAAACCATACAGTTAAGTTGTTAAGGAGCAGGATTAAACCATACAGTTAAGTTGTTAAGGAGCAGGATTAAACCATACAGTTAAGTTGTTAAGGAGCAGGATTAAACCATACAGTTAAGTGTTAAGGAGCAGGATTAAACCATACAGTTAAGTTAAGGAGCAGGATTAAACCATACAGTTAAGTTGTTAAGGAGCAGTATTTTACTTTTGGGTAAAGCAAATAATTGAGTTGGAAAAATTGGAAACTTTAAGTTGACTTACCTTAAATTTAAGTTGCATTAATGCAAAATGTTGATTTGAAAGCAATCAGATTATTAAGTACTTCTAACTTATGACACAACTTAGTTCAGCCAATTGGCTGCTCTAAACAAAAAAGTTAGTTAAACTAAAAAGTTTTAAGGATTGAATATTAATGAGCTTTGGCCAAAGACTACGGCAAGGCGGCCATCAGTGTGAAGCCATCCTCAATGTGGCAAATATGTATAGTTTCTGCTGCTGGTAGCAAATATCTCAAACAATGGCGTTGCTCCATAGAAGGCAAATCTACACCCTCAAAAAGGTAGTGTGTAAACCAATGGGTGATGTAATGGACACTACGTCCATATTTTGTACAGTCTATGGTCACGCCTCATCTCACTCCACTGGCCCCCTGTAGCAGAGAGGAGGGCTAAAAGCAATGGAAAAGTGTCAATTGCTTTACCTGGGATGTGGACCTGGGTGTGTTTCTTTAAATAGGTCCCACGCAGATAGCCATAAAGGGACACTGTTCTGTCACATTTGGGATCCACCCTCATTTTTTCAGGGTCAGTCAAATCCTCCATACTGGGTGAATGGAGACATATGCAATTAGTTCATTAGTACACATTTTTAGCATTACAAGACTTAATACAAAATTATCAGTTAATTCATACTGACATGTTGCATATGTTTTTGACAATGAGAGTTTTCTCATCTCTACACTCACCGGTCAGCAAAGACGTAAGGGTGGGAAGTCTGCCAGGCGAGTGGACGGAACTTGATGACCGAGATGAAACGACCAAGATTTTTTACTTCCTGGGCTTGGTACTCGCCGTAGACCATACCAGACAGATAAAACAGCTTGGCACCCTGGCAGGGAGGGAAAAAAAAAAAAAAAATCACATTTACTGTTCTGGAACAGAACAGTTTATTGAATTTCTCAGAAAACTGTTAACGTTACCATTTGTTCTAATTCCAAGTTTCTAGAAGAGTGGGCTGGGGAAAATACCACTGTTTCACACTGTGAAACAGTGTACATTTGTTTTGATAGAAGGCTGCATGGTATTCTGCTGTTGGTAAGTAGAGAATCAGAATAGGTGCTGTGTTTTGTAGCTATCCTTGTGCAGAGTTAGTAGTATTATTTTTTCCTAACAGCTAGGCTGTTGCATTGTTGATAGAGCTAATTCTTAAAGTTAATCTGAACTTTTATGGTAGTGTTACCTGTCTAAGTTAATACTGTCTTAGAAGTAATAGTTTGTTAGTACTTTAAACAAACCTACTATAGTGTTGGGTTGGCTGTTGTTGTAGAACTTACCTCTAACTTCTAAGTAGTTTCGGCCTCCTTTGTTGTGTTAAGTGAGCTAGTCACATGCTCTCAAGTACTCAGGTGTAGTCAATTGACTTGATTAGAGGGAGGAGCTTAAGCCTGCATGAGCCTCCCATGTGCTAGGTCATTTAGCTATTAATACAGGGCTAACAAAAGACCAGGGAGTCGTTCTGCGGGAGTCTGT
>OMNR01099268.1:0-12399 GCA_900303205.1 Mora moro
TTGAATTGGTTCTACATTCTCCACATTTGTACAAACAGTTGTATCCACATTGCAAGGTTCAAGGTTAGATTAGATTTGTATTGCTGCATTGTGGAAGTTTTAATAATCTAGAGACATTATCCAAAGGGGAACGAGAGTCTTTACCCATCCTAATGGTTCAGGGTTTGAATCCCAATGTCCTGCAGTCTACCCTTCATCCCAAGGGGACCCGTGTCCAGGCCACCCCTATTTTTTACCCTATGGTGTTTACAATCACCAATGTATAGTAACTAAGAGAGGGTTTCACAGGAAGTAGGTCAATTTCCTTCAACACTTTTTTTTTAATCAACAATGTCACAGGTGTTACACATTATAGCCCTTGTAGCTATGGAGATATACTGTATTTACTTTGGGTATGTTATTGTTGGCAAAACCTAAGAAAGAGGCCTTGTGATGAAGAGGTTAAATGTATCTCAAATTCACTATGAAATGCTTTGGACTAAAGAGTTTGGACCAGTTTAACAAGGACACATATCAAACTGTCACTCCACGTTCGTGACATTAGATGTAGTCTTTGTGTGTTTAAAAAAAAAAAAGAGCCCTATTATTTAAATTATTTTAGAGCTTGAGGCAAGCTATGTTAAGCATCTCAAGCTGGAATGACCAGATCTTCACTCATATAACCTCTAAGCCCCATCTGGTACTCCAGCTATTGAGATGCTTCTCTCAGGATGGAGTCCCGTCTAACTCCATAAGAAATGGTTACAACTCGTTTGCCGAAACGACTGGCCGCCGACTTCTTCGTTATTTTCCGCGTCCTTCCGTTTCCGATTCATACATACATTTTCGGGTACAGCGCGATAAAAGTATTGATTCTAAGCAAACGGAGCATATCATATCCTATCCCGATAATGTGTGTGTAGACGACAAGTAGCCTACCCAAATATTATACCGACTTTTGGCAAAGCGGCCCGAAGTTACAGGTTAGAACCATTTCCTGTGGAGTTAGATGGGACTCTATCCTGAGATAAGCATCTCAACGGCTGGAGTAACGGATAAGGCTACCTAACCCCCCCAAAACGGGTAATGTGATGCACCTAAGGTCCCAGTACTTTCTTTAAAAACCTTGGACTACCTTTACCTGGGTAGAATATACAGTGCTGGCCCTTTGTCATTCCGTCACAGGGCTTTGTCTTGTTGGTTCAGTCCTGTCATCGACTGTCTCTTATAACAGTTGGCATTCTTTGTTTGGATCAATGACAAACGATTATTTGATTCTTGACGAAGACGTTGCTTTACGTGTGTCAGGTTTACATTGACAGTAACACAAATTCATTCATGAGTTAGTTGCACAAGTGCAAGACTTTATAGTAGGATGAAAAAAACATGGGAACATTAGGGTAGGAATAATTGTACAAATCTATAGTCTGTAAATGATGTTTATTGAAACAAATCGTCACACAGATAAGTTAATATACTAAATATACTAAATCTATCAGTAGTACACGTTTGTTTGGCTCATTGGACAAGTTTATGTTCGCCACAAATTGATAGAAATTTGCTAATAAAACATAGTAGTATAGGAACAGTAATTCAGAAATCTGAACCATGGAAAATACCTTCAATATTGGACTAGAATATAGTTCTTGGTTTAATTATATGTGATGTTGTCTTGGGTCTCCACTACCTTAATGACAATGGCTGGGGACCTGCCATGCTTGCTGATCTCGTCCATCTCTGTTACGCCTAAGGGGTGAAACCACAGTGGGAAAAAACATGAAACATACAGCATACAGGACAGTGCAAATAGCGCACACACACACACACACACACACAAACATACACCAACACACACACACACACACACACACACACACACACACACACACACACACACACACACACACACACACACACACATGTGCACTGCATGTCGTGTCAGTTAGCTGTTATTCAAGCTAAGCAACCCTTTAAGCTAAGAAACCCTGAAGTACTTACAGTAAAGAAGGAGCTGCTGTTGTTCCCTGCAGTCAAAGTCAGTGTCAGTGACTTGTCATTTAATGTTCTACGCTTGAATCCATTGAGGAGGCATTTTCAGAAAACGTGCCTCAAGGAAGCACACACAGCTTAAAACAATCATCTCTACCCTGTGTGGAATACTTACGTTTGCTGGCCAAAGTCTGAATGCTGACCACAGCCTGTTGGCCAATCCTGTAATGAAGAGAGAGGGGAAAACATTGAGCATGTATATAATATACAATCGTGTTCCACTTTTTAGCCCTTTACCGTGCGTTTGAGACGATCGCCGGAATGCTTCTCCTCCTTACCTCTCCTCTTCCCCCTCCAACAGTTTACTGTAGGTGGAGATCTCGATGTCCAGGGCCAGTTTGATGTTCATCAGCTCCTGGTACTCCCGGAGCTGCCGAGCCATGTCCTGCTTGGCTCTCTGCAAGGCCTGCTCCAGGTCCTTGATGCGGAGGTTCGCGTCCCTTGTGGCCTGCTCCCCTTGGTCCTCTGCGTCAGATACTTGTTTCTCAAGCGAGGATTCCTGAAAAAAAAGTTGTTTTCCTCTGAATAATCTTTGAAATATGGGATTCCCAGGTAGAGAAAAAAGATTTGTAGTGTCTCAAAGTTGCTTCATATAACACTACACTACAGGTCGCTTACAAACTGATAATACAGCTTCAACAGTATGCTTCCCAAGGCCTCTATACTGCTACTCACCTGTCCCTTGGCGGACTGGATCTCGTTCTGCAAGCGGCCGATAAGGCGGGTGAGCTCAGCGATGTCCGACTTGGTGTTACGAAGCTCGTCGCTGTATCTGTCTGCCTGGGTCGCCATCTGGTCAAACTGGTGTGGATGTTCAAATATTCATTATCATCACGTTCTACTATCTCTAGGGAAGATCCTGAAGCATTGCTTTGAAATGTTTTCTTTTCTTCATGGATGTATTGCCCTGCGCCTGACGTTTGGGACCTCCGTGAGTCGATAATGCCATTTGAATCAACGGATGTAAAAAAGGGGAACGTTTACATGTATCGGCATTAGTTCCTCGTTTACCTTGGTTTTGTACGCGACCTCCGCCTCGGCGCGGCTGCGTGCGGCGATGTCCTCGTACTGGGCCTTGACGTCGGCCACGATCTGGTCCATGTTGAGGCCGCGGGCGTTGTCCATCTGCACCACCACCGAGGTGTCCTTCAAACTGTCCCGAAGTTCACGCATCTCCTGAACACACATAGACACACGCCCATGCCCAATTTAAAAAATAAAGATAGCAACAGAACAAACATTGAAATACACGGGAGTTGATTTAAGATTGTACCGTGTCATAGAAGGCACTGAGAAAGTGGATTTCATCAGTCAGGCCAGACACAATGTCCTCCAGATCCACCCTTGTCAAATAGCCAGCATCAACATCCTAGAGGTTGGGCGAGGAAACACATATCACGCTCCATTCACTTTACACTAGAGACACATCACCACGTGCACTGTTCAAAGGATGTGTGAGTGAGAGAATGAATGAGTGAGTGAATAAGATAGCCGATATCACAGGTGTGATGCTTTTGTACCTTTTTAAGCAGGACAAAATCATTCTCTGCTCCGTTCCTCTTGTTGATCTCCTCCTCATATCTGAATCAACACAACACAATAATACATCATAACTTGCTATCGTTAATCTGTAGTTATTGATTATGCCTTAATTAGTTAAGATGACCCTTTATGTTATCTTAAGAACCTCATGGAGCATGGGTATTTATTTCATTCTCTTACGTTTTTGACAATGCAATAAAAAACAAAGAAAAAAAGGCTATCTTACTGGTCCTTGTAGTTATCCACATATGTGTGCACAACATTGTTCTCCTGGCACAGTCTGTCCTTGTCGTTAGTGATTGTGTCCAACTGTCTCTGCAGGTTGGAAATGTAGCTCTTCAGCATCGGTTCCAGTTTGGACTCGGCATCGGACTGTTCGGTCAGGAGTTTCCACTTGGTCTCCAGCAACTTGTTTTGCTGCTCCAGGTATCTTACCTGACATACATAACATAATAACATAGGCTAGGTATCACCAACATTCACTCATGCGCAAAGAAAACCAATTTTAAAAAACAATTATCGATGCTTACCTTATCAATAAAAGACGCAAAGCGATTATTGAGGCCCTTGATGTCGTTCTTCTCCTGGGTGCGGACAACTTGGATGTTGGGGTCTATGTCCACGTTGAGTGGGGTGAGCAGGTTGGTGTTGACGGACACCGCTTTGATGGGAGCGCCGATGGAGGACGCGCTGCTGGCTCTGGGGCGAGAGAAGGACCCCACGGACATGCTGCTGAAGCTCCCCGAGCGACCCCCGTACAACCCGCGGCCGCCGCGCTTTGTTCTCAGACTCATGGTGGCACCAGGGTGTGCGTGGAGGAGACCGTTGGTGTCGTGAGGTGAGGTGCGAGGTTCGGTCGGCTTTGAGACGCCGGCAGACGGCTGTTATCGGTAAGTGTGCGGTGAAGGGCGTTGTCTGATAGTGAGGTTATGCGGTGTAACCAGTTTGACACACAGGTCTGCCACCTGCTGTGATGCAAATAGTTTATAAATATTTGGTTTTCCTTCCTCCTGAACATGAGTTACAGTTTAGTGGAGAGCATGTTTCTTCATTCTATAAATAGCTTACAAATGTTTAAATGGCATATGGGAATAAAGTATATAATAATGTATAGGCCTATGCCTATTTGTGGCTCTATTTGTACACATTTTTTAAAAACTTTAAACAAATCCACACATAGGTCGGACATTTTGAAATGTTTTTAAGAGACACCTTAACACCATATAACTTAAAATACATAAAAGTACTCATTATGCAGAATGGCCCATTTCAGAATTATATATTGTATTATTGTATTATATGTATTGATGCATTAATGTGTTAATCACTTTAACACAAATGTATTACGTGGGCTATGGTAGCTAGGGTGAACTTTGTGGACAATGTTGAAGCAGCTGTATCGTATCTGTATTGTGTGTGTATCTTAAACGAGTGATTGTGGGGTGCATCAGAAATATGTCTGTGAACCTGAGGCCCGTGTTGTGGATCAGGTCTACGGTGCAGATGGGCATGGGGCCATTCTAGTAGCAAGTAGCAGTAGCAAGCATGCCAATTTTATCTTTAACCTTTTTAAAAAAAATTAAGCTTTTTATTTATTTTTTTACTTTACTTCTTTTCACAGAATGCTGCACAGCTAGACGTGACATTGGCTTAGCTTTTTGATGAAATGCATGATTAAACACCTTATGAGGGTTAGATACATATATGTATTTGTCTTGGCTTAATGGGGAGGGGGGCTCTGAAGTAAGGGCTATACAAATACAACTGACATGACCTGACTTGGTTTTAAATCCCCTCGCTCAAATCTGCTGCATTCTCAGACTAAGATATATAGAAGATAAATAGAAACCACAATAGAACTGGTCTGACTGCTCCAGTTGAGTGATCTTGGATCACAGCCTCCTTTTCCTTTTTTTACAATAAGGGTTACATACATACGTAGTTCACCATCATCAGTGCAAGAACAACATATATCAAGCAGGTACCTCCTACTACAATTAGGGTGGGGGAGGATTAAGCTGCATTTCTGTATGTGTGCACATGGCTTGTGTCTTTGTGAGCGTCAACATATCTTTTTCAGCCATGAAGATTGTGTCGTTTAACGTAGAGATTTGGATTAACAAGCGTGGGCTCCGGGTGGCCCTTCAACGTTGGTCAAGGTAAATTACATTCAAAGTATTGTCTCAGAGTGTGTGTGTGTGCGTGTGTGTGTGTGTGTGTGTGTGTGTGTGTGTGTGTGTGTGTGTTATACTGAGTTTAAAGTGTCAGTACAGACTGATCCCTCACATCATGGATGTTAGTTTCACAGAATGAGGAATTCTACAGTTTTAAGATCAATTATATTTTACATCCTCATGTTTGCCTTCTCTTATTGACAGATTGTTTCCCAACATGACATTTGTAGCAATCCTCCTTACTACATGCCACTAAAGTAGCTTTCTTCTGGGCTCCTCCAACCACAAGACACAGGTAGTGATGAGTCTACCAGTTTATTGCAGTGTTGAGAATGTTTGTTGGGCGAGCAGATGGTAGATAATGACATGTCAGAGCTCCCGGCTGTGTGTGTGTGGCGGTGGCTGGTTTAACCTGTGCCTTGATTGGCCAATGCACCACAGGTGTGCAACCTCACCCAGCCCCAGAGTCTAATCAGCCTGACTCAGGCCAGGTGAGGCTGCTTACACCAGCCACCAGCCACACACCACAACATCATACTGAATGTGTGAGGACTGAATTGTGGAGGTTGTAGATGTGAGCAGGGTTTCTGTCAAACAATTCATGACAGAAGTCAATAGGTGTGATCTGTGGACTTTGTTCCATGGTCTACAAATAAAATACACATTGTTTATTCAATATTTGTTCCATAGCGTTCATTGTTATTAGGCTGTTATTCTTCATACTGTTGTGTACCATACTGACTCAACAGGGGTCATCACTACACTTTTAACATCAGTAGTCACTTGGGAAGTAGCAGATACAAGGAACAGTTCTTATTCGTCTACAGGTGAACATCATCTACTCCATGGGACTTAAAATAACTTTGAAAAGAAAAATGATTCATTTAAAGATGTTCACAATTGCCCACATTTCAATGTCACATACATTGAACTGAAGTGAGTGGAACGAAAAAGGGCATAATCAAATAATACTCAGTTCACACACTTTAACGTTTGTTTTTAATCTCCTGGAAGGGACGGTGCGGTTGACCTGACAGCTATCAATATCAAGGCCACCAGGTAGATGACCAGGACGCCTTTGACAGGGAGGCCTACATCCTGTACTTCAAACCACACAACACAGGTAGGCCTCCTCTGCTGCCACAGTGCATGACCCTCAACCCTAACCCTTCTCTGCACATGCACATGCTCACAAACAACATTGGATTTTTTGGACCCCCCCATCCACTAATCTGTAGGTACTGAGGTGTTAACATGTTATATGTTATATAACATTAACATGTATTATATGCCATGGTACATGAGTCATGTTTAACATGCCAGTTTCAAAAGGGTTTGACAAAGACTGGTTTGTTGGGTTTGGTCAAATGTCGTGCACTAGTGATCATAAAGTATTGTTATGAAGTATTACGAGTGGGCGTTTGTACATGTTGATGTCCCCATACTGTTAAGCCTCGGGTGCAATCAAGTGAGTAAGGCTGTTTTGCTTCAGTGCTGGAGGACATTGTTCTGATACCTGTTGGATAAGTTGGATGAACTGTATGAGGTATTCCACAAGGTCAAAGACAAATGGAAAACTGATGTGAGCCCATAGTCACTTTATTAGAAATGGTATATACACGCTAATTTTAGAGGACATGGCAGAGCCATAGAAACAATAATTACTTGAAATTGTTCTTAGAAGAGCCAAAGCAGAGTTTACATAATTATATAAAACCACTTTTATATAATAAAAACACTCAACCTTTTTTACGGTTAATTAATTGCAAATTAGAGGCTGGATAGAATTATACTTAGTATAATTATTAATTATACTTAATTATACAATCTATTTTCAGCCGTGTTGGTCAGCTATTATGTCATCGCTGAAAGAGTCAAGTGGCTCTATAGCCATAGGATCCTGACCTTCTTCCATGGTCTACATATGGCCTAGAATGTTATTCGTAGGCCTTCATTGCTCTTATGATTCCCTGGGGGACAGAGGATATGTATTTGTAGCCTTTATTCTCATATTTCTCCTAGAACGTTTGGGGGACTTTAATGCTGATGGGGTGTACGTCTCAGATAGAGACATGAAGGAGATTCGTATCCCCACCGACAGGGATTTCCACCGGCTGATAGGGGATGGTGTGGACACCACCACACATACAAGAAACTAACATACATATGACAGCCATGTAAAGATGGTTCTCAAAATATGCATCTGTTCTCTCAGGATAAAACACTTTTTTAACGTGCTGATTATTAAGTCATATGTACTTAATAATAATACACTTCCCCTTTAGGATTGCGGGATATGGAAAGGACATGCTTGAAGCCATCATATCAGACTCAGCCAAGCCCTTACATTTTCAAATGGAGTTTCTACTAATTATATGAATTCTTCCACATACCAGACTTCTACTACCCTTCTTCCATTAGGCTTTGAGAGTGAGTGATCACTACCCTGTCAAAGTCGAACTGTGTCGTGCTGCCCTCTCTTGCATCATACAGCCACACCACTTAACAGACCTGACAAAGGTGAGGTATAAAATACTGATATTGATATAATGCAACTGAAGAAAGAAAATGTGCTGCTGGAAAGAGAACTTGAGATCGCCCTACTGAAACAAAACCTCACTGATCTCAAATTGGACAAATAAAGACAAATAAAGAAAAATTGAACATCAAAAAGTAGCTTGACAGAAAACATGGGAGCCAATCTGCCTAACATACTAAACATATTGGGACTATGCAGCATTGCAATTGTTTTACATTATTTCTGATATTTAGTGACAAAATTAGCAAATCTCAATTCTGAAAATGTTTTATAAGTTGTTGTGGAGTGTGTGTATCAGCCTGAATCGAGCCCTGAAGCTAACTTTTATGTAATGCTATGCATGCATGCAGGATTACATTATGTATAGTCGTGTGATGCCCTGCAACTAAAAACAAAAGCAGATAATAACTCATATTAACACGGTCTGTAGTTAGATCTAGCACTACTCTGTAGCTTGGGTCTGTGAGCTAGTAGGTGAACTAGCGACTAGTGTTTGTTTACATTATAACCTAGGGCGTCTGCTTCATGTCCTCAATGCTCTGGTAGTACATTTGGTGGGATGTATTGCTATTAATATCACGAGCAATGAGTAAGTGAGTAGCAATGCTGTTTCTTTTGATGGCT
Organism: Mora moro; assembly: GCA_900303205.1. Classification (NCBI taxonomy): domain Eukaryota; kingdom Metazoa; phylum Chordata; class Actinopteri; order Gadiformes; family Moridae; genus Mora; species Mora moro. The sequence goes on from OMNR01099268.1 coordinate 8,908, forward strand.
CTTTCAGCTTAAATCATCATCTTGCAATAATTGTATTCTTGTGATGCATTTTTAAATATTTATTTATTGCAAAACTGCACTTTTTTTCCTACTCAGGTGTCTTGTTGAAGAAAGAGACGTGGACCTTAATGTAAGGGATATATGGGACAGCACCCCGTTGTAAGTATGACATTGTGAATTGACTGGGTTATCTGTATGGGTTTCTACTAGGGCTGTCAATCACTTAAAAATATTGCATCGCATGATTGTCCAAATTTAATCACGATTAATCACAAATTAATGTCACAGTAACTGTTCAAAATGTACCTTAAAGGGACATTTTCCAAGTTTTTAATATTTTTATCAACATGGGAGTGGACAAAATATGCTATTAATTTAAAGATGTTCACAATTGCCCACATTTCAATGTCACATACATTGAATTAACAACACAACAACACAATATAATTAACAACACAATATAATTAACAACACAATGCAAATACCCTCACAGGTCCTTTTTTAAGCATTAACACAAAACAACGGACTCAAACAATCCAGGGACCCACACAGGTCAAGCATTTACCAATATGCTCAAACTCTCCAATCAATTTAACTCATGGCAAACTCGCTCTACCGCCTACCTCCTACCTCCTTCTTCCTCCTGACTGCAAAACACTTTTGCAAAACACTGATATTGTGCCAGAGTCAATAGATTTGAACTGATTCACTCACTCTCCTCACAGTACCTGCGTTAATGCATCAAAAAAAGGACTGGCGTTAAAATGAATTAGCATTAACGTGTTTACTTATTATCGCGTAAACTTCGACAGCCCTAGTGTCCATCTCTGTGGTTTCTACCCTCTTCATTTGTAATGTACACCTTTTGTGCCGCAGGTATTATGCCTGCCTTTGTGGTCATGAAGAACTGGTCCAGTACCTGTTGGCTCATGGTATGTAGTGCCTTTCCACTTAAAATAGCGACACCGCACATTATAGATATATATATATATAGAAGTACACACACACACACTAGGCTATGTATAACTGTCATCATTATTTATTTGTGTATTCCTCACAGGGAGACAGTGAATGACTAACAGTTTATGAACATGTACAAACAGGTCGGCTCAAATTGGTGATTTAGGACTAATAAAAACATTGACAAATACAACTTCCTATGAGGAACAACAGAGAGAGATAGAGAGACAACAATTACATTATATCACATGCCACTTCCATTAAGTGGCTAATTAACACAACAACAATAGATACAATACATTGGTGTATAAACTTCATTATTAGTGTGTCCATGAAAACACAAACGCATCATCACACAACATAATCTGCCCATTGCCCCACATGAATGCGGCCATAACAGACATACAAATAAACATAATTCAGAAAATCACAGCGTCACCCACCCCCAGTAATGTGGGACTAAACCCAGCTTGCACCACACGCTGGCTGTACAACTGCCACTCATTTCATCTGCGTTCGATAAAATCAACACTGAAAAGTACATACAGAGCATCGTTCTAGCAGTGACTATTCGGATTGGCAAGTAAGTACGCGGGAAACTTCTTAAGGAGCTTTGTAACTTGGGTCTCCGTCTCTTTAAATATATATATTTTTTGGGCTTTTTTATGCCTTTATGGACAGGACAGTGGATAGAGACAGGAAAGTGGGTTGAAGAGAGGGAATGACATGTAGCACAGGACCGCAGGCGGGAATCGAACCCGGGTCGCTACGGGGCGCATTGCCCATGTGGTAGCGCGTTAGTGGGTTGAGCCACCGAGTCGCCGCCTGTATCGATTATTAATCAAAACAGTATGGTTGACAAACATGTTAATGTGTCGACTCCGTCCCCTCGTTCGCTTAATCTTTTTAGCTCTCGATAACAACAGCTAACTAAATAATAAATTGATCATCTAAGCTTTTGTCTTCAGGTGACGTTAGTTAACGCGTTAGCTCTCCGCGTCTCGTGCCACGCAGGGGAGTGACTGAAGGCAGCATTAAAGGTTAGAACGCCAAGCTCACGTTTGATTGGTTAGAATGCGACTCAGTGGCTCAACCCACTAACGCGCGACCACATAGGCAATGCGCCTCGTAGCGACCCAGGTTCGATTCCCGCCTGTGGTCCTGTGCTACATGTCATTCCCTCTCTCTTCAACCCACTTTCCTGTCTCTCCACTCTCCTGTCCATAAAGGCATAAAAAAAGCCCTGAAAAATATATATAAAAAAAAAAGAATTCTCACTGTCGGCTCACAAGGTACGTAGTTGCAAATTTCGAACCCTGCCCCTAACCATAGGTCATGTGACTGCAAATGCATCTCTGACACTTTCCTCCTCTGGGCTTTATAATGCACGCACGGACACATTAGTCTTCCTTATGTTATGACCAGAAAATTAACTTTCGTCTCGTTTTCTCCGAGTCACCGCGGAGGCTATTAAGCATAGCGGATCGCCTATGCGTTACATATATCTAGACATTGTCACATGGGGGGGTGACGTGTTGGCACTTCTCTCCCGGAAGGAGACGTAAGTCGGTAATTGGAAGACGACGTGAAATGCCATCCGTCCTCATTGCGTTCTGTAATAGGATGCGTTATCGAATAAATAAAAAAAAAACGGGCGATCAGCACGCCGGTAAACGTTGGCATGGAACGTCATTCGATCCTCCCGGGGATTGGATTGTGCAACAGTGACACCCACCCGCGACCGTGGCTCCGCGAGGGGGGGAAGAAGGGAACGGAAACACCGTCGATATTATTGGTCGGAAAGGGCGAGCCTGTCGGGCGAGCGTGGACGAAGTCGTCGGACATAAAAAAAAAACAATAAACGACAAACCGTTCGGCCGCGGGGAAGGGGAGGTTGCTTTTGTTAGATCGGAATGTGAAGTATGTGTTGCGATTACACGCGCGAAACGTGACGATATTTCAACGCGCTTTTGTTGTTGTTGTTGTTGTCGACGCGGCCGCGGACGCGAGCTAACATGCGGAGAACGGCGAGTCGATCTCCGCTCTCGGAGGTGGTGGTGGTGGTGGTGGTGGCGGTGGCGCACCTGTGTTTTTATAAAGGCTTTGTTATCGTAGAGATCCGGGGGGGTCTGTAACCTGCCTGCAGGCGATGATATGTAACCACTTATTTCCAGTTATTATTTACATTTACATTTACATTTACATTTAGGGCATTTAGCAGACGCTAAATTTCATAGATTTTCGTTTCATCCCCTAAATAAAGGGGTCGACCCATACGTGATTGTAGTCGCCGGACATCGTCGGTTAGGGTTTATTAATATCGACGTCTGGCTGTAGGATATTGGCCTCTGACGCGCAGGCAGAAATGAGACCGCGTGGGTGCAAGCGAGCGCGACGTTGTTTGTTTTTAGTCTTCCCCCCTCCCTCTTCATGCTTCACGCATCTATATCCAGACGAGCCTGGTCAGTACCGCGGATCATTTAGCCGCGGAGTCGCTCGCTCGCTAGCTAGCTATGCGGGCTATACACGCAC
>OMNR01099277.1:3886-20857 GCA_900303205.1 Mora moro
CTTGGACCTGGTGACAGAGTGTGTTGTTTTTATACGGCTGACATGTTGTAAAAAGAAAAACATGAACTGATGATGATGAAATATGTCACAAGAGCCCCAGTGATGAATAGGAATGTGACACATCTCAACTGTTGTTATTATAACAGTATTACTATTGTTTTATTGTGAGTCATGTAGTGGGTTCAAACCAAGGGGCAAACTCCAGGTCTGAAAAACGAAGCCTACACGGAAGTGCCCAAAACTGCAGTATCTTGAATGGCCACTTGAGGCTGGCTCCAAAAGGGAGTCAATCCCCATAGACCTCCATGTTAAAATGCCCAACTTTACAGCTGAAATAAACATGTTTACAGCCTGGTACAAAAAACTGTTTTGGTCTCTATAGCTCATTTCCCCCTTCATGACAACTGTACGGGGGTGAATTTTTATATAACTCACCCGTTTTAATTTTATTGAGGCTTACAGTTATGCATAATTAAGGGCGTGGCCGCTTTGAGTGACAGGTGGTGCTGTCACAGGAGGATAGCCGCTAGCTGTCTGCAGCATAGGGCCCGCCTCAGCTCCGCCTCTTTGCCCATTTTTGGATTAGCCGAAAGTTGCGGGGGAGTCAGGCACTGCCAAGATGGCGCCGGCTGGGAGCCGCCCACTGAGCTTCAAAACGGCTCTTCAGAAACCAATGGGTGACGTCAGAGACTACGTCCATATTTTACAGTCTATGGCCCCGCCCCGTTTGACGAATATTTCTGAAACTTGGTACCTGGGCCTTATTTGACATGCTGAACCTTTTTGCCTCAAGGAACCATAAGGTAGATAGATTTTTCGGTACCTTGAAAGTTTTGGAAAACCTTGAAAAACATTTTCATGAACCATAAATCCAAATGACACCAAATGTGGTACACATGTCCCTTAGAAGGTCCTGATCAAAAGGTATTTTTTTTCATGATTCTTTCATTCCGTTAAAAATGGCCAAGTTATGTGCAAATACAATTATGCGAATGAGCTGCCATTATCTGCTCACTGAGCTATTTTTATAATGTAAGTGAATGGGGAAGAAACACGGACTTCAACCACTCCAAAGGTGAACTCAGTTGTCAAAGTTGGTACACATAGAAACCACACATAAGCAGGTCTCCAAAAAGTTAAGTACCACTTTGACTATAAGGGGGCGCTATAACTCACGGTCAAAGGTAAAACAATCAGCCCTGCCCGGTTGATTAAAAAAATGCTTCAAGCCTCAAGGACCCATTAGGTGGGTCAGGACAGATTCTGTACCTCAAGGTTTTCCAAAACTTGGAAAACCTTGATTTTTTCCACCTGCATGTGTACCAACATTTGGTACACATGCTCCTTAGATGTGAGTTATGCACAAATACATATATGCAAATGAGCCAACATCATTCAGTCAATCACAAGTGATCTGAGTGGCCCAGGGACTTCAAACTTAGCATGTCTGTGTATTAACCTTGCTAGCACTAGCATGTTAGCATGCTCACGGAAAATTGCGCATTTGAGGAGTTAGCTAATGCAACCACACACATTTTCTTCAGAAAATGCACATTTCAACACATCTAGGTATTTAAATAGTTTTTATTCTGCCCATACATTCCAAAAAGCAACAGATAGTAGCCTTATTTAATTCCAGTGTAATCAGTGACTGTACTTTGACAAAAAAAAGATTTGAACAAGGCACCACGCACACTACTTGTATCCTGTTGAGAATACGACAACATTCAAACCAGAATGATGCCAGTACACCGAATTCAAGTTAAGCCTTGAACGCTGTACAATTGGGATAGTTCACATTAGCTTAAATGGCAATACATCCATTTAATTTAAAAAAGAATACAGTATATGCCAGCTGCGATATGGTTTCATTCAGTATTGTTGTCTTACATGCTGGCCTTTAAAATGGATCATTTAAGTACCCAAATTACCAGTGTGGACACACGGATTACAATGTGGTACTGTTGTCGACACGCATCTACATTACAACACAAGGTATTGCCATCTGTGTACATTGATTGAACATACTGATGTGAGAAAAAAAACACCCTCCAATCCAACATCCAAATCCAAAACAAACATCACCAGCCTCTCAGAAATGGAACCGATACCAAAACATGAACCAGTCCCAAGAGATCCAAAACATGAACCAGTCCCAAGAGATCCAAAACATGAACCAGTCCCAAGAGAGTCAAAACATGAACCAGTCCCAAGAGATTCAAAACATAAACCAGTCCCAAGAGAGTCGCACTCCCATGGAGTTCTACAAGTCTTTTAAGCACGACCCTGTGAGGCGTGTAGAGCCCAACACCTCAACCATTGAGTCTCTGCGTCACCACCTCTCTGTACATGATGGAGATGTAGACCAAGAGGAGCAGGATGACCAGGAAGTCGTCCATGAAGCCCAGCAGGCCGAAGAGGGCCTCTGGCAGGAAGTCCAGTGGGGACACCAGGTAGGTGAGGGCGCCCACCAGACACAGCAGGATCCGGATGCGGAACATCCAGAACAGGCCGCCCATGGAGAAGAGCTCCCTGAAGGCGTGGCGCAGCAGGGTGGGTACGTCTCGCAGGCGGTCCGTCAGCTGGACGTGAAGAAGAGCAACAAGGTTCATTTATTTAGTCATTATTCTGTGTTTCTTGTGTTTACTTTTTAAAAATGGGGGGCAAGCTAGTGCAGTGGCTGGGGAGTTTGACTCTCAGCCGAAAGGTACTGGATTCGATCCCCAATGTTCTCACCCTGCCTGCTCCTTCATGACATGTATTTTAATTCGTATTTGTAATTTGTAAAATGGTCTGTGTTCATACTTTCACTTAACAGTCAGTTTAAAGATGTTTGGTGAATCTTCAGCAGATTTTTGCCCCTTTATTATTCATACAATATCAAACTAAATGCCAACCATGCCAGTCTACAAGAAGATACACATCCCTCAGTGTGCTGATCTCATTGCTCCCGCATGACACATACTAGCTGCAGGGTACTCACAGATCTGGGCTGTCCTGAGAACCTGCGGTTGTAGTCGATGACGTCCTGGTGGATGAGCTGGGGCACGGCCTCTCCGTCCTGGACCCTCTGAGGGGAGTCATGCTCCTGGAACAGAGGGAAGAGCAGCGTCACCTGGACACAGGGAGGGAGAGGGGATACATGATGAGGAATCATACCAAGTTCTCCTATGCAATAAGCCTCAAGGCAATGGGTCAAGCAGGAATGAAGGTGGAAGGTGAAGAGGGGGTCATCGCTATGAAAGTCCTGTTAATGTACATGCAGTGTAGCGTGAAGCAAGGCAGCTTGTATTTTCATTCGGAAAAGATCCCTATGAAATTTGGGGAAGAAAAAAAAAAAAAGCACCATTATCAACCTTAGCAAGTACCATAAACATTTTGCTGCGTGTTTGAATCCCACCAACTCTTACCATTTGTCTACAGATGGGACAGTGTATCGCACCCAGCCAGGTTCCATACCTCCAATAGGCTATGATGCAGGGACCTGCAAAACAACACCACATAGTTCTGTACATCCCACATTTACACACCTATTGTTTTGAAGTGATTATACATGATATATATATATATATATATATATATATATATATATATATATTAGGGCTGTCAATCGATTAAAATATTGAATCACGATTAATCTCATGATTGTCCATAGTTGCAAATATATCGCACATTTTGTGCCCCATTCAAAATGTACCGTAAAAGGGACATTTTTCTAGTTTTTAATACTTTCAACATCAACAACAATTGATCAACATGGGAGTGGACAAAACATGGTTGCTATATGCAAATGTATGTATATAATGCCTTGCCTTGTTTCTTTGCAAAAAAGACAACAACACCAGCTGCAAGGCCCAGAGAAGAAACTGCATATTCTGGGGCTTTGTCATCGGCAGTGGGAATGACATGCCGCGTTGATTTGCGTTACCATTACCAGTTTAAAATGTGCCGAGTTGTGCCGAGTCGCACCCGACCCACCTCCAAGGGGGTTGCGGTGACGTCACATATTGTATATTCAACAGACATTCTATGAACTGTCGGTCTTGTGGTTTGTGAGAGTTCGGTTTCTACGGTAATTCTCGCAATATTCCACCACTCAACAAAGGCCCTGTTGTTGTGCAGTTTTATATATGTGTGTGATTAGCTACCCCCTAGTGGCCGCCTTGGTAAATGCTATGAAGAGAACTACACCAATAACTATATATGTTTCAATTCAAGATTTACCACTCAATCCTTAGTCCAATACTTGTAAATAGGTGTGTAATGTACGAGTCCAGATCTCACCACAGAAAAGGTGTCCACAGTTGGTCTCCACGGGTAGCGCAGCCTGCTGCAGACACACAGGGCAGGACATGTCTGTGTAATACTGCTGCCTGGCTTCACCCGGAGGGGTCTCGTCCTATCACAGCAGAGCAATAACATACGTGAACACAGTGGATTTTTCAGAGGCTTTTTACAATGAGGAGGGCTAAAATGACGGTTCAATTAAATTTAAACTCAAAACAACACAAGTTAAACTGCAACTTCAAATGTGTTTGAAGTTGATTGATTACATCTCGTATTGATTAATCTCTACATTGATGTATTCCAGTATTTATGTAAACATATGATCATGCTGTTGGTATGCCTGTAAAGGGGCCTCTCCCAGTGTGTGTCATTAAACCTTCATTGGGTTAAGGCTATCACAGCGACACAGCGCACTTAGTGGATGTATTGACTTGGAGGTAATTTTGTTATGGTTGTTCTGCATTTGATGGACTGACAGAATGCATTGTTCCTATATAGAGTTCACTGCTGTGTGGCTGGATTGTATTTCTGATATTTGAAAATGGTTTGTGTACACTCCCATTATATGTAGTGTTGTGGCCTTTCTAACCTAACATCACTTGACTATATATATGACTTCATGAGGTTCACATATGGACGTTTGTCAAAACACAATGACATAACCCGTTGAAGTGAACTTAACGCGCAAGTTGAGTGATAGTTGCCAACTAGTGGTAGAGAAGTCAGAATTATCTAAATAATAACATTTTGGCGATGAAGACATGACAAGTCATCGGCCCTTAAAGGATAACCGTGCCGATTATCAACCTTAACTTATCCACATTAGGGATAGTGCAGTGCCTGTTCGGAACGGGCCGATTCCTTGGCCTCTGGTATTGCTGCTTGGAGCTTTCTCCAGAACCGCTATCTAACTTAAAAACAGTAAACTGCAAGCTGCTATTGAGATGTGTGATTTAGTAATACACCACCACAGCAGCGCTATGCTGCAATACATTTCACTTTCAGTTTTGATGTCGAGACGTTCCTGGCGGGTGGTCATTATTGGAAAACGTGGGGAACTCCGCCTGCTCGGGCCAGCCACTAAATGTTGGCAAACAAACCTATTTTATAACAACAATGCATGCTCAGTGGTGAATGCATGAGGCTTTTGACTACTTAAATAGAAAGTCAATATGTGGAAGTCAATGTTGATATGGTGGTGGGCCGCCACAAACACATCACTGTATGGGGAACACCTGACAGCCATGTCCAAAAGGGATCCACATCGCTGATGCTTCAAATGTTGGAGTTTAGTGAAACAAAATGTACAATGCTTCTGGTTCCTCTTTCTTCATCTGTTGTTGAATGTACTGTAGCGAGCGCCGGAGAGCGAGCTGTGCCCGGCATGGGTACAGCCGTTCAGCAGTGTAACAGTTAATAGGGGTCCCCTCTCAATATACGCTACACAGTGTGTACTTCTGGTGGTAGTAACGCACGACTAATAATTAATATGTTCCGTGGATCTCAAGAGCTCGCACTCGACACTGCACTTCCTTGGGTCCTCAGCAATAAATCCACCAAGTGTGAAGTGGATCGGATGACAGACGAAGGACAGACATACACACACACAGAGACTCCTTCCAGTATAGTTAGATCGTGTGAAAAACGCCTGCAGTTGTTGCTGATGCTCTCTGTGTCTCTGGGGCGCAGCTCAGCGCCGATGCAAAATCGTACCCCTTACCTCATTTAATTGATGGTGAAGTTGTATGAAAGGTGATGTGATTCTTAATTACCTAGTTTGTCCAATACTATAGAGTTGTGATATCTTGTGTTGTGACTACGATGGCTCTGTGGTTTCCTCACCTGCTCAGACTGAAGCTGTTCTCTGATGGCTCGAACGTGTTCCTGGTTCTCCGGGTGAATGTCCTGCTGTTCCTCTCTGCAAAGGTCAAAGGGAGAAACATCTCATGTGATATGTTGATGGTTTCCAAGAAAAATAAGCATTCTGATATTCAACATTGGTATTGTCGACATTAAACGTTGACCAAAGGCTGTGCATATGCAAGGTCCTCCTAAAATTGTGGACCATGCTCTTTGTTTGTTTGTTTCCACTCAATGTCTGGTGGCTAACGGAGGTAGAAAGAGAGGGAGTTGTTATTAGGTGGATCTATTTCAAATCTAAAAGGACCTGTTGCTGTAATGTCATCTGCTATCTAACATGACTGTTGAATGTAATGGTAGACTAACACTATAGCCCAGAGGCTATACATGTTTAATCACATCATGAATATAGTCAAAAACAATTAGCAGAACCTGAAAATTTACATTGGGCTACAGGTACAAACAAGTACCAGGAGTGCAAGGAACTGAAGATGAACACATTCTATGGCTAGTCAAGTTACAATACAAACAACACCAAATAATAAGTGTGTGCTGTGGTTTAGTATATATTTGACAAATCTTGCTCAAAAAAGCAAAAGATGTTCTGTTACTAAAAGAATAGTCTCTGAGTCAAGACAGACAATTGTCTTTAAATGCTCCAGCGTACACGTCTGTACTTTAGGTCGCCACATTCTTAGTAACCAGATCCAGGGTATTTCTACCAATCAAGAATCCAGTTCCTCAGAAATTAGCTACCTAGAGTACGTGTAGGCTGGACCATTTAAATTTTGCAAGGCACTTGTCTGTCTTGAGAGACTGCTAAAGGAATGCAGTGTGAACCGAGTGCATTAAAACCATACCTGCAGAGTAAAGTCAGTAAGCCTCCAAGGAAAGCAAAACTGAGCACCACCACGAACAGCACCTGGTTGCTGACTCCCTCAATAAGGGTGTCTTCATCTTGGATCAGGTGTTCCAGATCCCCCCCACAACGGCCATCCTCCATATCACAAACTCATAGCCGACACCACTAAAGACATGGGACGCATAGTGTTAGCAATGTGCATATTGAACACATGCATGATGCTCTTCCTTTGCTAAATAAATAGTAAACATTTATTAACCACTGACTTGAAACTGACTTGGCTTTCATGGGATATCAAGTACGTAGACATTACTAAGAAGTATTTCCGGGAAATACATCAGAAGTATTTCCCTTTTTATTGACGCTGATTGTTGCTGTGGTGGTCAAACAAGTTGTTGTTTTTTCCTCTCCGTATTTCTCAGTTTCACATTATATTTTCTGATAACACACAACCTAAGTACACAGTTTTCTGCATCTGAATACTTGCCGTCAAGTAGTTTTGTTTTGGAAGCCTGTCATGTCTTGGATTACTTTCTGTTTAATAATGCTTTAATTGTTCAAGATGTCTTCTGGTGAAGGATAGTAACGAGTACATGACAGCTTCAGGTGTGCTTTAAGGAGGCTTCAGGTGTGCTTTAAGGAGGTCTAAGGGAGGTTTAAGGAGGTCTAAGGGAGGTTTAAGGAGGTCTCCATGAGGAGGTCTCCATGAGGAGGGCAGCAGGCGGCCAGCAGCTGATTACACCAGACTAGCCTCCATGGCATCACTCACCCAGCAAAGCGGCTTTTGACGTTCACTCCAAGCTTCTTCGGCACTAATGTCACAGGCTTAGACCGGTGCTCACAACACAGTCAGTTACAGCTAGAATAACGAGTGACAATAACATCAATTCCGTGATGTTGTAACACTGCTAGTGATGGCGTGTCGTTATACGAACCCTTTGGATAACGTCTAAAACATGTCTCAACCTAAAGTTATGTTAATGCATGTTATTAACCGCTGAAACAAGGTGACCGCCCCGCCGCGTCCAGCCGGTGAGTGAGTGTGGACCAGTGTAAGATGTGTCTGAATAGTAAGTGTGTGAGACACGGCCATAGCTACCTTCTGCTTCAAAACATAATGTCGAGTGTCCGCGGAGGGTCCCCGCCTGTGACGTCACCGCTAGCTGGCGTCTCGGAGGCGCCAAATGCATTGTGGGCCATCCGGACAGAACGTGCGCGTTCCCGTGGCCGTGGCGGTCCGCCCGCGAGCGCTGACCGCTCGCTGCGGGATTCAAACGCGTCAGCCTTAGTTTGACATTTTATTTTTACATGCCATTTTATTATAAAGTGTCGTTTCCAGCGTTATTCATCGTATAAAGACATTGGATGCCAATAACGCACTAATAGCAGTAAGCCCGTAGCATAAGCCATAGACATAGTATAATATAAAACATTTGACATCTTCGAGTTGCAGTTCAACCTTTCGACCACCGGGGGGCGGTAGTCGCTCCGGTCGCTGTCCCCACCCCATGAGGCTGGGGGCGAGGAAGAGATGGGATCGCTCTTCATAAACGTGGGTGCTGTATAACAATATCTGATCTAAGATCACTTCACCTCCCCGTCTTCCAGAGGGGAGCACCACGGAAAGCCTTTGTACCGGACAGTCAAAATGCCTCGTTATGCACAGTTAGTGATGGGGCCGGCTGGTAGTGGCAAGGTAAGATTAGTTTGTTATGTGAAGCAAAACATAGCAATTTGCTAACTTATCAACTAGTTGGATTGAGTGGTGGAGGTGCATGCAGACGCCTGCTGAAGTTATTCACAGTACTTTATAAACTCCGAGGGAATCGTTTCTGTCGCAATTAACCTGTTCAAGATTGACTATGTAAACATTGAGTTAGATATAGAATACGAGATATGAATGTGATGTGATACGAGATGCTCTGCCCTGTGTGCATTTCAGAGCACCTACTGCGCTACTCTGGTCCAGCACGCAGAGGCCATCAACCGGTCTGTTCAGGTAGTCAACCTGGACCCCGCCGCCGAGCACTTCAGCTACCCCGTCATGGCAGGTGGGATGATGCGGTTATACAGATTCAAGACTCCAGGACTGTATTTGTCACATACATACACGGGGTGTGCAGTGAAATGAAAAAGTGGCAGTGCTCAACAGAAATGTGCAAAGGGCAACAAGTTTACACTGTTTACATTATAAAAACCAACACAATATTTACAGTATTGCAGTAAGAGCTCTATATAAAAAACAACACAATATTTACAGTAAGAGCACTTACCAATATTGCTGCTCTAGTGACCTGTCTAGCTCTTCCATCGCTAACTGAACACAGATTGGTCAGAATGTAACTTATGTTCTTCAAAAAGGGGAACGTCATCTAATACCAATGACAAAAACTAATCTCTAATAACCGACGTGTTTGTTTGTTTGTTGATTGTAGATATCCGTGAGCTTATACAGGTAGATGATGTGATGGAAGATGAGTCTCTCAGGTTCGGCCCAAACGGAGGCTTGGTCTTCTGCATGGAGTACTTGGCCAATAATTTGGACTGGCTAGAGGAGAACTTGGGTCATGTGGAGGATGACTACATACTGTTTGACTGCCCAGGTAGCGTCCTAAATGTGATGCATAGTATTATACAGGATTACATTCTACCAGGTTTTCATGTTAATATGTAGATTGGAGTCCTTTATCTTTTGAATTGCTATTTTAGGTCTCACCTTTTAACTGACAACAGCTAACTTTAACAAAAAAAAAAAATTTAATGCTAGTAAATGTAATGGTATTATATTATTTTGATCATTGTTTAGACATTAGTTTGTTTAAGTTTCTTTACACAAGACTTTCTGAGCAAGTGTCTTTTGTTTTGATGGACATTTTGGAGTGTTTATGTCCCCCTGGGCAGCAGCAATGCCTCTTCACAGTGTGGTTGTGCAGGTCAGATCGAGCTCTACACACATCTGCCAGTGATGAAGCAGCTGGTGGAGCAGCTGCAGCAGTGGGAGTTTCGTGTGTGTGGCGTCTTTCTGGTGGACTCACAGTTCATGGTGGAGACTTTCAAGGTAATACTATGTTGTTGTTTTTTAATTGGTTGTTGTTCTTAAAAATATATACATATATTGCTGTTGTATATTGCTTTTGTACTAAGTACTAATAATAAGTATTAATAATAAAGCTGTACTACTTTGTACTTTGTAAGTTGTACCTCAAGTTTTTCAAGTCACCTTAGTAACATGAAACTACAAGTGTCTATCATTCGGTGTGTTTACATACACATGCACTAGAAATCTGATTGTAACCAGCTTTTTCTTAATTGCCATGTAACTACCAAAGCCCTTTTATGTAACCTGGTTTCTCCCTTAACGGGGTTTCACCATGACACAATGTGAAACAATGTACTGAACTGTCAATGGTTTCTCGTTTTTGTTGAGTGCAGTTCATCTCTGGAGTGATGGCTGCGCTGAGTGCCATGGTGTCTCTGGAGATTCCTCAGGTCAATATCATGACCAAGATGGACCTGCTCAGTCCGAAGGCCAAGAAGGAGATAGAGAAGTGGGTGTGCTTCCTTTGAAGAAAAGAGAGGCCTACTATTTCTGAGTACCATTTCCTTGTGTTTTCCTTGAAGTAAAGACATGGTTCTTTATGCTAAGCATATTGTATTCATTATTATATGTTATATGTATAGATCCATTATTCAGTCTCTTTTCAGAATAATATGATTCAAATGGTTTATCTTTCCCAATCAGATATCTGGACCCAGACATGTATTCAATGATAGAAGATAACTCGGCCACCATCAGAAGCAAGAAGTTTAATAAGCTCACTAAAGCTATCTGTGATCTGGTGAGTTCAGATCAATCAAAGTATGATTTCCTGGCTTTTGACATCTATTATACTAGATGTGTCTGCTTTTCCTTCGTTCTCCTTTTTCTTCTAGGTGTCCACACTCCTGCTAATCTTTAACACTATGGTTTATGTTCAATATTACATCTGGCTGGTTGAAGTCTTTCTAAGATGTGACCATTTAACAACCTAAGCATTTCACTCCATGTTGCATGTATAATTGTGTATGTGATGAATAAGCTTTGATTTGGGAGAAAAAAATTACAATGAAATATTGCACAACACAATCTGCAGATTAAAGAGGTTTTGATCCACACACAACAAAACTGATTGCTGATTGTTGTCTTTCTGTGTCACCAGATTGATGACTATAGCATGGTCAGATTTCTTCCCTTTGACCGCACCGATGAGGAAGGAGTGAACATAGTACTGCAGCATATCGACTTCTCTATTCAGTATGGAGAAGACCTGGAGTTCAAGGAGCCAAAGGTGGGGTGTAGTGCAATGTGGCATGATGCCGTCATATGTGGGAGCTTGGCCTGTAACTGTAAAAGTCCTCATCTGCAGTCATGTTGGACTGACGAGGCTGTGGTTGTTATTATCAGATAAAGACACCAGTCTAAACTGTTTGGTGTCGGGGGATACACTCCATTTTGGTAATCTGTAGTAATAGCCTGATATCAGACCGAATGGTCAATAGGTTACACTCCATCTCCATCTTCAGTGTGACGTTGCCTCCACTCTAACCCATGTCTGTGGGGGAGGGGCTTCTATTCTCCCTAACCAATCACTAGAGACCAACGTCTCCGCCTCAATGTTTTACGTCGACACCGATGCGTAGCCATGGCAACATGCTGGTTTTGTCAGGGTTTTAAGAGTGGAGCTGAGCCAAGTAAAAAGCAAACTACGATGAATAAGTGCCTTCAAAGTAATTGGTACTTTAATCGGTTTTAGAACAGCCCCGATAACAGCGTCTAGCTTGTTTATAGTGGTCACTGTTGTTGTTATTACACCTCCTTGGTTCCGGCGCACAGCTTAACAGCAGTCCCACCTGTGGCGCTGATTGACTAATCGTTGGGTCGATCGCTGTTTGAACTCGAGAATTCGCTGTTTCATGTCACGATGCCAGACCTGAATCAGTCTACTCTGGAGTGGGTGGATTCAAAGGTCTGGACCCACTGTAGTATAGCTGGAAACAAACTATAACAACAAAGTATTAATTGCGGTACATGGATCTGTGATCAGGCATCTGTTCATCCGTAAACAAGGTTTGTTTGTAAAGATGTTTTATTTTATTAGAAATGGATGGGTTGATGGGTGAATTGAGCCTTATTTTTCTTCCATACTTCTTCATAGGAGTTAGAAGAAGATTCTGGAAACCCGCAGCAAGATGAATTCTTTCAAGGCAACGCGGAGAGTTGAGAGGATGCTGAAATATATACGTGTCAATAATCCAAAACACAACGCATTGATTCACGACAACATGCTACTCGACCCCCACGATGCTGAGAATGACACCAGCTTTGTATATATCAGTTGTTTGTGTTTTTATTTATTTTCAGGCATTTACTTTTGTTTTTCTTGCGTAACTTGTATGTGATTTTAAATAAATATGTACAGATTATTTTTTCTGGATGATGTTGGGATGTGTTTGATTTTTAATAAAACCAGAGACGAATAATTTGGCATCCATCATCAGCTGTTCACTGTCGCCCCCTTGTGGCCGTCGGTGGTCTCTACACGGGTCTACTTCCGGTAAGCCCGGGGAGTGGGACAGGCGGAAGCAGCGTCTTGCATCGCTAACCAGTTTCTTTCGCTGAGCAGAGAGAGAGATATTTGTCAAGATGCCGGTAAGTAATGCCAACAAGGTCAACGATATGCTTTCAGTGTTGTGGATTGGAGGTCATTGTGCCATTAAAAACAAACCAACCTGTTATGAAGTGGTCGTTTGATTTGAGATGACAAGCCTGCTAGCCCAGCTAGCTTGCTAGCAAGCAGACATGATGAAACGGGGAAGTCTTCCATCACTACGAGTATTACAATAACGTGTCGTTGTTCACGTTGTTTACCAACATCTGATAACATGCGTTGGTTTACAGGCGTATCATTCAAGTCTGTTGGACGGTGATGCCAAACTGGTGGGGAACATGGCTTTGCTTCCCTTGAAAACCCAGTTCAAAGGACCAGCCCCGAAGGAGAGTAGGTCTTTGCTCTCTGTCATCCTTAAGTCTGTTTTCTATGCAGTGACTCTTTGTACAACATATATAAACATATATATAAACATATATAAACAGTATATTGACGGTGTGTTGAAGGCGCTGGTGACAGCTTCAGTTCCCTATTGTATTTCTGCTTCCTTATATGGTGGAGATGCAGAGCTGATCTCATCTCTTCCGTCTTAGTGTCTGGTTTACTGTTTAATGTTCAGTTACTCCAGGGGAACTTAGTTATTTGTTACTCCAGGGGAACTTAGTTGTGTGTTTTGCAGCGGTATTCAATTAGTTTTTGGGTTTTTTTCCAGCTAAAGATTCGGATATAATTGACGAGGCCATCTACTACTTCAAAGCAAACGTCTTCTTTAAGAACTACGAAATCAAGGTGAGTCGACTTAATGTTTACTGCCTCCATAAGATAAAGGTATCTGCAGATGCACCCGATGGAAGTTAACAAAGTGTGGCATCCAGCAGCTGATCTTCTCTCCCTGGCTGTTGGAGGCCAGTGCTGTTCTTCCGCATGCCCCAGCTTGTCGAAGTGCCGCCCTCAACTATTCAGTCCCCCCATGGCTCCCATACTGCACATGCTGCTCCGCCTTAGTCCTGACACGATCACCACCTACTGCATATTTCACATGTTTATATAGTAATATTTATACTGTTTTCCTTTTTTTACTCTTTCAGAATGAGGCCGACAGGACACTGATCTACGTCACACTGTACATTTCTGAATGCCTAAAGAAGCTACAGAAGGTATAAAAATACACCATCGATTACCTACCCTACGATTACCTACCCTAGTCCTAATATGATCCTGCAGACATTTAAAGGCAGATGGTGAAGGAGTCTTCCCCCCAATTTTAATGGATGCTATTAACAAGTTACATGGGCTATTAACAGTAGTCTGCATGGGCAGACTATAGTTAACATTAAACTAACGCTTAGTCAACAGTTTTAAATAAAACAATGTTAGAATGTTTTGGTGCTGTTCTCTCCGTTAACACAGCGCTACATATTTGTTATTCTCTTGTGTTTCCAGTGCAGTTCCAGGGGTCAGGGGGAGAAGGAGATGTACACCCTGGGCATTACCAACTTCCCCATTCCTGGAGAGCCTGGCTTCCCTCTGAATGCCATGTACACCAAGCCTGGCAACAAACAGGAGGACGGTAAGGAGAGACATCACTAACTTTTCATCAAAAGGGCATACAAATGAGCAATTTTGTTCCCAGACTACATTTTGTTTCCTTTAGTACCCCTGTCTGCCAATGACCACATTGTGTTGCTTTTCCAGAGATGATGAGGTCATACCTTCAGCAGATCCGCCAGGAGACTGGCTTGAGGTTATGTGATCGTGTGTTCGATTCCCAGACAGACAAGCCAAGCAAGGTGAGACATGGGGCTCGCAAATTTCAGCTCTGATTTAGTTTTTACATTTTGAGAAAAGATGTTTTTCTATTTGTAAATGCCTGCTATTGCCTAACAAGTGGGTCTTGTTTTCAGTGGTGGGTGTGCTTTGTCAAGAGGCAGTTTATGAACAAAAGTCTGTCTGCTCCTGGCCAGTAAATCACTTCCCTCCACCTGTCTGTTCTACGTGTGCAACAAAAGATAATGAGGACTTTTCTTTATTTTGAATACATGTTTGGTCAAGAGGATTTTATACTGAGTTTAGGAACATCTCTTCACTCGCCTGGTTGGTAATCATATTGAGCTGGTGCTTAATGAAATAAAGCAATCATACAAAGCAGAATGAATTGGGTTGTGAATTTCATATTAAGTGTGTGCACGCTTAATAAAGTGTGAAATCACCCAGATTAATGTTTTGTGTTCATTGGTGGGGAAACTAAGTCAAGCTTATTTGTATTGCACATTACAACAAAGGGCTTGGCAGGCCCAGATTACAACATTAACACTCGATGACAATAGGAACGTTAAGTCAAGAGCCCGTCTCAAATATCCACACTGATTTATTGCTTATTTTCACAGTTGAAACACGCTCAAATAAATCAATGTCATTCCATTGCACACAAACCTCTACTCAAACAGCTTGTGCATAAACAATAGGTAATTCACCACCACCATTACATCAGTACCATCAATTGCTATTTAGAGTGTCACCCTCTTACTGAATGCTAATGCTACGTTATAACCTGTATAGCCTATCCTTATAGCACACATGGACCAAGGCTTAATGCTACATCCCATGCTTTGTGGCAACGGTGTCACTTTTATGGACAACCAAGTCGTGCTGTGTCCCAAAATCTTTCCAACTTATTTGTTACCATCTCTTTTGAGTGGATACAGTCTGTCCACAAGGTTGTATTTAAATCTGGTTTTAATTAGACTCCCATTCCAGGTCAAAACAATAAATAAATCAAAGTGACTAACCCTACAATTTAAATTAATTTAATATAGCTCCCATAAGCCATTGATGCAAGTTGGAGTTTTCCATAGTTATATAATTACCCATTTTTAAATGTAGGACATGGGATGTAGCCTTTGACACAATGGGTGTACGCACACACGTTTGATGGGGACGTCAAAGGAACACACACATCTTGTGATAATTTTCAAATATTTATATTACACAAAAATACGCTTGAGCTCATTTTCTTTTTGCTCGTAGATTGTTAGTCACGACCAAGTCTTTCAGACTCAAATTAGGAGAAGTCCTCTGATACAGATGTAACTAAACTCAAGTTATCCACTTTCATGCAGCGTCTGAAAAGAAAACACCAAATGTGGGCAAATTGTTTGGTGGATTTTTTGGTATATTAAATCTATTATCATTTTTAAAAATGGCAACATCCAAATACACGACTGTTACATGTGATAGTCATGATGTTGGTGTGTTCTCAGAACTGCCACAGAGGCTAGTAGATGGAAATGTATTTCAGAGCCCACTTGCAGGGAGTCAAACTGCGGCAGCGTGTGGACTCTCCTAAGGAGAAGGACACTGTGGAAGGGGAACAGGAGCATTGTGGGGAAAACTGATCCTAACTCAAACTTCTGAAATGTTACACATGTCAGGATTGCATAAAGAATGGCTCAGCACAGCAGACTGAAAAAAAAGAAAATACCCAAACAACAAACATGCATCTCATGTATCTAAATAAATAGTTCAGAAAGTCTCATAGCAAAACGTATAGCAAATGTGTGCATAACCAAATGGGAGTCCTCCCCCCCCCCCGCAGACTTGCATAACATGAAATAATACAAAATATGTGATTTATTCTATTTAGAATGTTGCATTATGGTTAATTCTAACGGTGACGTAACTCATTTGTTTTAGCAGTTTTACTCTTTTTTGTCGGCCAATGCAGTTGATACAACGTAACAGTATTTGCACAGGTCATAAAAGGAGGAAGCAATTAAATGTTCTGATGAATTAGCCTCATTGACTGAATAAATTATGAACAACAGGCTTTCTGTGCAAATGCAGTAATGTCGCCACAGTGTAAAAATAACCAGTTGACCAGTTTCAGAAGAAAACGTGATGGACTCTTATCTTAATCAGATGGAATGTCAAGTCTTAACCAGTTCTGCCTGTGGTCAGGTTCACTGCAAACCATATTTAACTCCAGTTAAGGCCTGATGTGCCTTCTCTTCGGCAGAGGCTCGATGGTCGTATTCAGTTCTGACTGACAAAGCTTGAGATACAATTCAGAATTTCTTAAATACTGGCCAACCCAATATCTTTAATACTGACCAACCCAATATCTTAAATACTGGCCAACCCAATATCTTTAATACTGACCAACCCAATATCTTAAATACTGGCCAACCCAATATCTTAAATACTGGCCAACCCAATATCTTTAATACTGACCAACCCAATATCTTTAATACTGACCAACCTAATATCTTTACTACTAACTACTGAAACTAACCAACTCAATATATTTAACACTAA
>OMNR01099281.1:0-10588 GCA_900303205.1 Mora moro
GCGTTAAAGCGTCTTGTGTGATTTTTGACAGGGGAAGTGCATGAAACAGGTGCAGGATGTGATCGAAAGGCTGTGGGATTTCATCGACAAGCTCGACATCAACACGTTTGGTAAGCCGACCGCATTTACATCTGAACATTAGCGTGCTCCTTGTATTGCAAATTCTGTTCTGAAATTGCATATCAGTATTCTGGGGGGGAGGATCCCTCGATCACTCGTCTATTGATGACGGCAGGTAAAAAAACAATAGTACTACATGATTGTATGATTGTGTCTTGTGCGTTTCTGGGGGCACCTTAGGGAAGTTCCTGGCCGATAACATCGTGGGTTCGGTTGTGGTGTTCTCCCTGGTCTTCTGGATCCCCCTCAGTATCCTGGTTCATTGTGTGGTAAGACACTGCCAATCCAACCAACATCAAGTCCTCTGTCGTAAACCACCCGTGTTTGGCTTCTAATGAACGACGATCAGACACAATGTAACACTTTCTCAAATGCTTCAGACCGCAAATTATTTAATCATCAGAACTCTCCGTCCAAGAAGGACAATGTCGTAATCTCCTTGCAATACGATGCCCCCTAAATGCGATAAACGGCGATGTGTTTGTCTGCAGGACAAGCGGCTTGACCAGCAGTATGAGCAGCAGACCAAGACCTTCTACTACCCCCCCAGTGTGAGTATCACTTCATTCTAGACTAGACTAAGAACCGGCATCGAGCGTAGGGGCACACTAACACTACTAATGCACCATCCCCGCAGACCATTTTTAACACACTGACAAAATCGGAATGAGTAAAGGGAATTATAAATGTAAGGAATTACAACAGAGTTTATTATATAAAATGATGTCAAACGAATCGCAGTGGGTCAAGGAGATTCCGATTGGGTAAAAAGGCCTCAAATTGAAGCGGAACGCAAACCGGTCAGCGATACCTGACACAAAGCACTGTGTTGGGTCTGAGCTCCAAGTGATCTCTCCATCACCCTTTGCCTTGGCCCCTGTTGTTCTCATTGGACCTGCAGCAGATGATGGAGGTTTGTGGTCGGGCCCCTGCCACAGGTGAGTGCGTGTCCCCGTGGCTTGGTGTTGAATGGCCGTTGCCGGTGGGTTCCCGCAATGATGTCTGTGCATGGTCGGTCAGTCAAGTCAGTCAGTGAGTCAGTCAGTCAGTGGAGGATACTCTCGCAGCCTCTTATTTCTTGACGCAGTCACTTGGGTTTTGTTGTCATGGCCGCTCAGAAGGTCACACGACCTTCAGCCTGATGCATGCGAACACCCCCCCCCTCTCATGTGCTCAGTCACTCCATCAGTCCCATCTAATCTCAAGGGATTTCCTCAAGAAATCGAGGATTGCGTTTTAAAGGGTATCCTGAGAGACAACATCTGGAGACTGGCGAGTGTGTCGATGTGTTTTTTTTAGCTTGCATCGCCATCACACAGGATGTTGGCTTTGTTATGGCTGTCTGCGCAGTGTCCTGTGACCTCATCGTACATCGACTGGGGGGGACACACTCCATTTTAGTCTATTCCTGTTTTTCCACATGACCCATACGCATTGGAATGGATTTGTATTATTGTATTTTTTTTTTTACAAAGAATCCTATATCTGTCAGCTGCTGACATGGACGGAACAGGTCGAGTAGTAATGTGTAAACAAGTTTTAAAAATGGAGTGGATCCGGGCCTCAGTCACACTCGGCAGCTGGCTGTATGGCGGGTCACTCACCCTGCCTCCCTCCTCCCCTCCCCTCCCACAGAGTCAGGACATGCTGAGCGGCCTCGAATCGGGGCACATGTTCATCGTCAAACCTCCGCCTCCCTCCTGCTTCGGCGGCCCGACCGCGCTCTCCTTCCATCCGGTAACAGACCAACTCCAGCAGCAACAACAACAGCACCAGCAGCAGCAGCCGGGCCCAGCGGGGGACTCCTCCACAGGCAGCAGTGCTACCCCGTCCCCAGGCCTGAGCTGCGCCCCCCCCGGGGGGATGCGGATGGACACCATCCAGGAGGACACCAGCATCGACTCTCACCCCGGAGAGGAGGGTCCGCCGGGGGACGAGTTCACAACCGCCGTAGCCTACTCGTCGGATACGAAGTCCTCCTACGAGGATCTGACCGAGCAGAGCCCGGAGGGGCGGGAGCGCCGCCGGCTACGCAGGCAGGCCTGCGTTGACACCAAAGAGACCGAGTGTTGAGCATGGTATGGTATGGTACAGCACATATGCTGCACCATACTCCAAAGGGAACAACCACCCTAGACATAAGATGCACATCTTTTAGATGCATTCATTTTTAAATGTACACACACATTGATATGCATTTTGTTTTTAAGTCACCCCTAATATTGACAGAGAGAGGGTTTAGCACTCAAGAGACCTGAGGACCACACACACACACGGGCACCAGATGGCAAAGTAGAGGTTCAGTACAGAAAAGTCAGGTGTTTTTGAAAAAATTACTGAATGATCTCGTTTGTTTTATACACAAACTAAAAATATATACATATATACGGCCAAAGATTTAGGGGTAGTTTTAAGTGGCTGACTAACTGTTTAAGAGGCATTACTGATCAGTGTGAAACGTAGGCTCCTCAGTATTAACAATTGGACCAGGCCGTTGTTTCCGTTTTGTTTTTTTAATGCAAGTCGTCTCATTTTGTTTTTACACTGTAGCTTGATGATAGTTTGTCATGTGTGCTTTCTTTGAACCCTGACCCCTGATGAACAGTATAGTGCCTTCTATGATTTCAAAGCCTTGTTGAGTTCTGATGTGTACCGAAAGCCAAGAAATGGGTGTGCAGAGATTGAGTTTTCCCCTGGCCTAATTCTAATCACTTAAAAACAATCACGTCACCTCATTTTCTTATGTCTATGCACTTTTTGTACCATTTGAAGCCTATACCATCCACTGATGCATCATGTTGAAAATGTGACGTTTGTTTTATAGGTCAAGAACACAGCTGTATTGTATTGGACGAATGGATGACAATGATGTGAATTTAGTTTTTATGCAGTATGCATTATGCAAGTGTTTGTCCATTGTAGAGCTTAAAAGTATGCTTGCATTACTGTACATGTGTCAAATAAATTAAATAAAAAAGCTTTATTGTGCATTTTAACATCACATTGTGGTCATTTATTTCAAAGCACTATTACCAGGTTTAAAGTGCACCTGGTGTTAAGCGGTTCATACAATTCTATCTCAGTATGGTGAGATACAATTCAATGAGGAACATATGGAAGAGTTGTGTGTCTTCCAGGCTAGTCGCAGAGCAGACTGCTCTCAGGGTCCTTGGGGTCCACGTCCCCCCAGTAGGGCAGGATGAAGGGTAGGTTTGCCAAACGGCTCTCCAGCAGACTCCACAAGCGCTCGGCCACAAACTGGTTTCCCTTGTCGGAGAGGTGCAGTCCGTCGGACAGGTAGGCCGTGTAGTCCTGTGAAACACGAGGATGGAAACTTATTTATGACTCTAGACTGGATATGCATGCACAGACACCGTCTTTGACACCTGGAGACAAATCCCATAAGAACTTTAAATGTATCAGTAATAATGATTTGAATAATGGAATGAGTAAAATCAAAAAATAAAAACAATTCCATTTTAAATCACCCACAGAACCCAAATTGTATCTTCCAACTGTGAATATAGTCAAATATATATATATATTTTACCAACACTTTTTCCTTCATATTTGGCTAATGGACCTGCTGAGGGATT
This sequence comes from Mora moro, assembly GCA_900303205.1. Taxonomy (NCBI): domain Eukaryota; kingdom Metazoa; phylum Chordata; class Actinopteri; order Gadiformes; family Moridae; genus Mora; species Mora moro. The sequence goes on from OMNR01099281.1 coordinate 3,717, forward strand.
CTAAAGTAGCTCATGGTAATCAAGGTAAGTTTAGATGGAGTTCCCACCTGTTCATCTTTCTGCATGAGGGTCCAGAGATCCAGGGCTTCTACCCCACACTGGCCGGCTGCCTCAACACATGCCTGGGCATACCTCCCTGCCACAGAGTTGTGGCGATTAAGAGGGCATCCTGGGGGATGGAGGGACATGGTGGTATGGTTAGCCTAATTTAATTTAGCAATTCAGTGGACGCTTATGCGACTTACAGTGCATTTTAGACACAGGTAATTAAGGAGCAGGTAAGGGGGTTAGGCATCTTGCTCAAGGATGCCTAACAGTGGACATTGGGGGTCGAATCCCACAACCTTTAGGTTGGGAGTCACACCCACATTCGTCCTGCTCCTGTTAGATGACCGAAAGTATGTAGGGTAGAGATGATATCGATTTTAGGGTAAAGAACAGCACACTGCCAAGTCACCTTTAAGAAGACACTCCTTCTCCCAGGTGGCCTCGTGAAGAGGAGGGGGGCTGATGAAGATGACCCGGTCCGAAGACACTCCTACCGATGCCAGGTGTCCGGCTATCTCCTTCAGGTTCTCAGAGTACTCATTTAACGGGACATGCTGTTGGGGGTTCTTGTCTAGGATCAAGAGAAATGTAAGGCAACCAATACAATTAGTCATGGATCAACCAAACTGGTGGCTTGAGCTTATACATCATATATTGACAATTGAATAGTTTAGAGAAACTAACTGATCAAAAAACGACGAAATAAGGTAGGCTATACATAACACACAAACCTGTAACCAATATAATACCTTCAAGAGCACAGTCGTTGGCACCAAAGAAGACTGCAACAGCCACTATGTTCTCTGAGGCATCGCTGGGGAAGAGTCGAGGCAGGACAGTCTTTGCCCATCTGGAGTTGTACCCGGAGAGTCCTCTGTTCACCACGTCACACTTTCTGATGGGGGCGAACGTTTTGAAACATTAAAAGAGTTGTGTCCATTCGTGCGTGGGGTGATACGCTTGTGTCTTATGTCTGCGTATTGAGCTGCACACTGTGCACCAAAGAGAAAGGGAACTACGAACCGCTTACCGAGCGAGTTTGTCCGCGATGTCTGAACCCCATCCATTGGCTTGAAAAGAAAACTGTAAAGAGTGGACGTCACATTGTCACTGTGTCGCGGGGACTCATTCAAAACACGAGCTAGCGGAACTCATCGTTTGAAGATTCAATAACATGACAGCATGGGTTATACGACCGCGGCGTGGCGTTAATGTCTATTGCGAAATGTAATTAATTCACCAACCTGCGTGATAGAGTCGCCGAATAAAACCAATCGAGGCCAAACTATTGTTTTTGTTTTGGACATCATAAGAGGCAACCTGGCCAACGGCTGGCGGCGCGAGACAACCACACTTCCGGCGTTTCTCTCGCGTGCATTTGTGTGAAATATGAAGCCGACACAGAAGTGCCCAAGACTGCAGTATATTGAATGGCCACTTGAGGCTGGCTCCAAAAGGGAGTAAATCCCCATAGACCCCCCCATGTTAAAATGCCCAACTTTACAGCTGAAATAAACATGTTTACAGCCTGGTACAAAAAACGGTTTTGGTCTCTATAGCTCATTTCCCCCTTCATGACAACTGTACGGGGGGTGAATTTGTATACAACTCACCCGTTTTAATTTTATTGAGGCTTACAGTTATGCATAATTAAGGGCGTGGCCGCTTTGAGTGACAGGTGGTGCTGTCACAGGAGGATAGCCGCTAGCTGTCTGCAGCATAGGGCCCGCCTCAGCTCCGCCTCTTTTCCCATTTTTGGATTAGCCGGAAGTTGCGCGGGAGTCAGGAACTGCCAAGATGGCGCCGGCCGGGAGCCGCCCACTGAGCTTCAAACCGGCTCTTCAGAAACCAATAGGTGACGTCACGGAGACTACGTCCATATTTTATACAGTCTATGCTCCACACACCTGTCCTCTAGAGACACCTCCACACACCTGTCCTCTAGACCAGTGCTTCCTAACCAGAGTGCCTTGAGGCACGGCTAGCTGTGCCGTGACATTTTGTGGAATGTAATACATAATCCTGACATAGGTTACTCATTTAATTTAGTTTAGGATTTTCATTTTTTAGGATGAAGTTATTACTCCATTTCTATACGTATTTGACAAATAGAGGGGAGAGGGAGCTAGGAGTCGAGGGTGTAGGGTGTAGCAACATGTCCTTATCGATCCTTACAAGGCCTTTCCGATCAATTTGATTGATTGGTGGTGAAGGCCTGAGGGATATATACCGGAGGGAACTCCTAGATGAACTAAACGTAGTTACCAAACGCCGTTCTTTCCCACAGCTAGAGATTTACTGACACCAGCGGTAATTACAGAAAAACTAAACTTTTAGTCTGAGGATGCAGATACTGGCTCGTTGGTTGTCTGCATGTCCTGCATTTGAATCTGCAGCTCCGGGATTGGTCTGACGGAGTCCCAGGAGCAATGAGGAGGTGAGGACAGAGGAGGGGTCCGGGACCCCTGTCCGAAGTTCCCTGTGTAGTGCTCTATTTGTGCTTATTATGAGATTATTATTATGTGTACAGATCTGGTTCCCCGTATAGTACACTACTAAATATATTGCACTGTGAAATAAGTACAACTTATTTCCGCACAAATTCCCCCTATTCCCTGCCTTGCTTATTCCCTAAATAGTGTAGTCTCCCTTCTCTCCCTTCTCCCCCTTCTCTCCCTCTCTAGCTTATCTTTCTCCTGGTTGGGACTACGAGGTGGTCTGGTGGGATGGGGACCAACTGATTGCATTAAACAAGCCGCATGCTGTCGCAGGAGAGAGACACACACACACACACACACACACACACACACACACACACACGCTTTAATCAACCACCACAGCTGCCGTTTCCAAATGTCATCACACACACGGTCATGTGATTATGAAGTCATCACACACACACACACACACACACACACACAATCATGTGGTTATGAATCCTACGTCTCACTGATTATTGTGATTATTATGGCTATTCGTTCAACGTTGTGATGTCATCGTGGTAATAAGACTAGAGCTCACCAGAGGAAGGAGAGGAAACTATAGACATCAAACCTCCAATTATCAAACGCCACTATCAGTGTAATGCAGTGATATCATAATAAACAGCAAAAACAGTGTATTATTCTTGTGATTATGTTGAAGATACATGTTCCATATCAGCCTGAACCCTTGTTTAGCCTAGTTGTAGTTTTTGGAAATGTGTGTTGGCAACTGGACAATGTTGCTCATCACCACATCTGCAAGAAAAACAAACATGTATCCAAAGCAGTCTTGCCCAAAACATGTTGACCTAACATTTTGACAATATCCAGTCCCCCAAACCTCCCCTTCCTCCCCTTCCTCCCCCCCTCAGCGGATCGTCTTTAAGGAACACACGCGCTCGGGGTGGTGGAGTGACGTCAGCTTCCCTCGCTCGCTCGGCTCCGTGGCAGAGCTCGCACAGACGGGGAGAAGAGCGCGCGGCTACCGACCACGGTAAGAGATTTCTCCTCGCGCCACACTTCATATTTTTCATCCACACACATGTATTTATTATTGGTAAAAAAAATAAAAGTTAATTGAATACTGTGTACAGAAAACCAACCCGAGATTGGTTAATCGTCATATTGTGTTATTAAAAGTTTTTGGAAATGATTTTTCTGCCCGGTAAGTTAAATATGACATATGTATCACACATATTGTAATGTCTTATATATATATAGATATCTTGTAATGTCTTATATAAATAAATAAGATATCTTATATCTTATTTAGACAATATCGTTCCTTGACGCATCCAAATCGTGCATGTGTTTTGGGTCTGTATTCCACGTCCGTAACATATTTTTTTAGTTGATAGTTGTTGACTACATACGACATAAATCAATCGTTAGGAAATAAAGCAGGCAATACTCGATCACTTTGATCAGTTTTTAATTTGCCGCACGATAAACATTGCCCCCATTTCTCTTCATCCACAGATTCCGTGATGCGCAATCCGTGCGTAAAACCGGCACCGTCTCCTACGCACACATGGATAACCGTTTTCACTCCCAGCAGAAAGCTCGAGACCCGGCGCCTCGCACACCGCTGACTTCCTAACAACAAGAGTTTGGGTTAAAAGTCTAAAGCTGATCAGCTCATCGATCATGGAGAACGCGTCCGCGTTCCTGGGGAACAGCACGGAGCCCCCCCTGACCGACTACGCGGATCTCTACGTGGTCCTTCCGGTCATCTACTCCGTCATCTGCGCCGTGGGGCTCACGGGCAATACGGCCGTCATCTATGTCATCCTGAAGGCGCCCAAGATGAAGACGGTGACCAACATGTTCATCCTCAACTTGGCGATCGCCGACGACCTGTTCACGCTCGTGCTGCCGATCAACATCGCGGAGCACCTGCTGCACTACTGGCCCTTCGGCGAGGTGCTGTGCAAGATCATCCTGAGCATCGACCACTACAACATCTTCTCCAGCATCTACTTCCTCACGGTCATGAGCGTGGACCGCTACCTGGTGGTGCTCGCGACCGTGCGCTCCAAGCGCATGCCCTACCGCACCTACCGCGCGGCCAAGATCGTGTCGCTGTGCGTGTGGCTGCTCGTCATCCTCATCGTCATGCCCTTCACGGTGTTCGCGGGGGTCTTCATCAACCCGGACGACACGGAGCGCAAGAGCTGCGTGCTGATCTTCCCCAGTCCCGAGAGCTCGTGGTTCAAGGCGAGCCGCATCTACACACTCGTGCTGGGCTTCGCCATCCCCGTGTCCACCATCTGCATCCTGTACACCGCCATGCTGTACAAGCTGCGCAACATGCGCCTCAACAGCAACGCCAAGGCGCTGGACAAGGCGAAGAAGAAGGTGACCGTGATGGTGTTCGTGGTGCTGGCCGTGTGTCTGTTCTGCTGGACTCCCTTCCACCTCAGCACCATCGTGGCCTTGACCACCGACCTCAGAAGCACGCCCCTGCTCATCGGGATCTCGTACTTCATCACGAGTCTGAGCTACGCCAACTCCTGCCTCAACCCCTTCCTGTACGCCTTCCTGGACGACAGCTTCCGGAAGGCCTTCAAGAAGATGCTGGAGTGCCGACCCGCGTGAACGTGTGTGGATGACTCAAAGACTCGCGAGAGGAACATCGTGTCCCTCTGTTGGATTGTAATTATTTTAAAAGACGCAAATCTGTCTTCAGATTATGATTTCAATCAATTCGTTTTTCAGAGGTTTCTACACAGAAACTACGGTTTGAAACTACTTAAACTACTACTTAAAACCAACGTAGGCCTATTAATACCAAACCAATGGTGTTGGCGAAATCTTGAAAAAATGTCAGCAGTAGCTGAACTACTAACCGTATTAAATTTTCATAAAAAACGTAAAAACGATCTGCTTGATTGTAACTTAAAGGAGAGCTGTCAATGAAACCCAACAGGCGCGCCACTTTTCGAAACAAATGATTTTTGAGTTTTTTTTATTGTGAGCATTTGTCGCCCCCTGCTGTCTGAGAGCGGCGGTGCAGTGAAGGGAATCGTTAAAACTCCGCTAACTTAGAAAAATGGTTAAAACCTACCCCATCACAGTTCCTGCTTGCTTGCTGCTTTTGCTCTCTTCACTTCACAACACGTCACGTACACATTTTCCTTCATCGAAATCATGCATTTGTAGCCTAGACGGTTTGGCCTTAGTTAAAACGAGCACGTATAAAACATATTTTATCTGCAGATACTCGCTGCTCCGTTCCATCCAGTGTGTGTCGTTGTTTTGTTTGTTTAACGGAATGTAAAGTCACATGGATGTGTATTAAAATACAGCGTCTGTTGAGCAGCGTCTCTCTTGTTTAGCCGCACATGTAGGCTACTGTATGCATAAGTGTCATTTACACGAGGGACGCTGGGGACATGTCCCCACCACTTTTTGAAATGGCCGATTTTGTCCCCATCACTTTTTAAAAGTACAATTAGTTAAACATGTTCTGAAAAATTGCTTGCACCAAGAAATGTTAACGAACAAATGAAAACGCTTTGAGAAAACTGTATTTGTACAAAAACAAAACATACAGTGCAATGTAAATATAGAAGAAACAAACAAACTCCTCCAGCCTACGGATTCTAAAATGACCCCAAAAACGTGCCCTTTTGATGGGCCGTTATGGTATTTTTTTCTTTTTGTAATTATCTACTCTGACCTCATACCGACCCCCCATTACATTGCCTAAAATCGCATATATTGAAAATGTTTTTTCATCTGAGCAGTCATGTCCCCACCACTTTTCAACACAAAGTGACGCCGTTGTATGTAGGCTTACTGAAAGAGGTTAGGCTGCATATCACGTCTTAAACTCAACATCTGTAAATTAGGTTTCATCAGTTCAGACTGTATGTTGGTCAAGATTGGAGAGTCTCAACGTATTAAAGTGTGGCTCTTGAAAAATACGGTACACACCAAATATTGTAAATTTGTGAAACTTTAAACGTCATAGTTTTCCGTGCAGATGTTATGTTCTTTCAAATGTTTTAATCCCAGGAATTCGCTATATTACATCATCTCTCTATCAGTTTCATTCAGATGTTCCTCCCTGCACATAAATGATGTAAATAAACAAAGTGTTTATATTTGCTGAATAAATAAATAAACATGTACATTGACAGAGATGCGTTTGAGTCCACATACACTGCCAAATCAGGTTGTATTATAAAATATTGAATTACTCTAACTACAAATTAACAGGAAGAATAATTATCCATCAGACAGACTGACAGACAGACAGACAGACAGACAGACAGACAAAATAAATATGAGAGAGCGAGATTGTCTGTGTGTGTGTGTGTGTGTGTGTGTGTGTGT
>OMNR01099283.1:6456-19025 GCA_900303205.1 Mora moro
GTATGTGGCTGCATTTTAAATGTGGGACAATCTGGATTTCTTCAATCTTAACTGTTATATATATATATAGTATATATATATATAGTATACTGGATATGCATGCACGCCAAATGCATAGAAAACAATAGATTTTCCCAACGTTGCATTAGCATATTATTAAACATACACGACACTAATTAAACACAAGACACACGTTCTGGGCCTCAGAATAAAACAGTTGGCCGTGGTGCAGACGCAGCGCAAAGACACTTTTACAACATTATTTAATTTCTGTTGTGTACGTTGCGACAGACCGTCCTCTGTAGGACAAAGGATCTTATAGGGCCTGGACTCTAGAAACCATAGTTGTAGCTCACTTATTTTCTCACTTCATTGTTTTAATAACACGGAAGCTGCGGGGACAAGAGTATCCCCTTCATCCCGAGTCTTTTCGGAGACGGAGGTGGTGTATTAATGCAGCCACCAAGCGATCTCAACATCTACTTCCTCTCTCTCTCGCTAGATGCCTACCAGTACTTCCTGCTACCAAGAGCACTCTCTTAATTGGCTGCTGGGGGATTGGTAATGTTATATTTGTGATAGACGCTGCAGCATCTCTTCACATCAGGGTAAATACCTGGCCGGTGGTAGTCAGAGAAAGGAGTCTTGTTTACCCTTGGTGCCTGGCCATTTAATAATGAGGAACCAAGGGAAATACCACAATACTGGTCCTAGGCAGACACTTCCAGGTGGCTGTATACTCTAGTATAGTAGGGCATAGTAGGTCAGTGGTCATGAAATGAAGTTACAGCAACAGAGGTTCATGGTACAACATCAACCACCGTTTACAATAAGCACAAACACAAACACTAAACGTCTTATGAAGTTTATCCTAACATTTTGTAATTATGTCTTACGATCATTGTCAATGTTCTGAGCATTGAATGGCCATGGACACAATACAAGAACACAAGAACCACTGCACATAGAGTAGAACAAGCTTAACGGACATCCTGTCCTGAGTTATGAGATAATAATGGTTAGGGTAAACCTCACTGATTCTCCCAGGAACATTGGAATGACACGACAATAAGTGTTAGTTTGATTATTTATGAGTGATGATGCAATATGAATTATCTTTGACAATGTCCAATTTAAAATGGTCCTTTTATGCATATTGGTGGTCTGTGGATTTTGTGTGAACACACAAACCACAGCAAATTAAATCTACACAGTTCTTCAATTGTCAGTTGTGGAAAAAATGAATTCCTTTTTAATTTGTTTTGTGTTTGGCAGATTAAAAAAAAATGCTATTGCTAGTCAAATTCTGATTACTAAATGGCTACTGCATATTAGGGATGCAAGGAATACCAAAAAATGCTAATCGAATACATGGTCCAAATATCAGGGAGTAGTCGAGTACTCGTTTTGTAGGCACTTATTTTATCATTTGATCAATAGTTTCCACTAATGTACACATATCAAAAGTCAGTTTTAATCTATATTTTATACAATCCATTTGAGTTTGGTGGTTCATGCTGTTTTTGACCTGCTTTTTACTGTTGATGGTGACATTAAAACTGACAGGGTTCGTTCCCCGGAAACATGACTATGCTCAGCAAATGACTTGACTCTCAATTACATGTATCAATATGTTGTGATTCAACATCAAATGTTGAACCAAAGCACAGAAAGACAAAAAGTATTCTAAAGTCATTTGTGGATTGTAATTGATGATTAATCAAAGCTTCTAAGTGTGTTTACAGACTACACAACGTTTACCAAGGCACAGGTCTATCTGGTATAGGAGGTGCACAGCATGTGGAATTACTAAAATATAACAGCAGTCAGTTACCGTGCTGGAGAAACCATCCACATACAATGAAATCACAGTCAATGTGTAGATGCATTTGAGGGGGTTAGAAAGGGATCCCCCTTTAAGAGCTTTCCAAAGGTTTCTTGCTTTTCTTTTCTCTTTTGTTTTGATAGATTTTTTTCTTGACTTTTATATTTTTTAAAAGAAACAAGAAATTAACACTGTGGACATATGCAATCATTGTGTATTTAATTACTTCTTCAAAAAATGTTCTGCACAGCTGTCAAAAAAGAGAGGGAAAACACAATTGGAAGAGAGAGAGTCAACATCAGGGGATGTTCATTATTATTGTTGTTGTTGCCATTTCTGAAAATATGCCAATTTTAGCCCATTGGCTACTTTTCAAATGCAGTCCCTGGCCAAGATGAAGAAAGCCATTGAATCAGGTTAAAATAAAGGTAATGCAAACTAGATAATTAACATATCAAGCTACATTTTACATGCAAAATAGAGAATATAAATTGCAACAGGCTAGGAGGGACAAACATGCAACAATTATGCTGACAAGCCTGACCACGTTTGACCCTATATTAGAAGCTGTTGGTGAATGAGCATTATCATTTTCATGTTTTGTTTACTTTGATGAAAGCCCTTCAAGTTCTCCCAAATACAAATACAGATATTTTCCCACGTTACCCTGGTGCAGTCTATCAATCCAGACAGTTTGTGTGATTTGGTGAGGTTTCCAGTCAATCTCCCTTCACTCCAATACAATGGGCTGGGTGGGTATTTCTTGGTGGAGCTCAAACCACAGCAACAGCAACAGCTCTTTCCAAAAACAATGACACGGATACCCGACATAGTCCACAGACCTTGGGGGTGACAATTTTTAGTAGGCACTATTTCCTTCTGAAAAACACTGGTAAACTATATCCATGTCTCTGATTACCTATGAGTCCTTACACCTCCATAACATATAGATAGATACATATATATATATATATATATATGGAAGCAACCAAACTGCTCACACTTCCATTCGTCTGAAGATTGTGCTTCTCGAGACACCCATCAGTGTGGCCATGCAAGGCACAGGAAGTTGAGTATGGAGCATTTCTTTCAAGCGTTGTTCTTCAATCAAAATTGTGGGTCGTCCTGTGGTGACAGCGACCTCCACTGTGACACATGGGGCTGGACATTCCAGTTGTGCCCTCACAAGGTCAAAGAGCTCTCGCAAAACCTGGGTGATAGAAGGGGGTACTAGTACATGATTGGATAGGGCCTGCAGAAGATACAGCTCCAGGTAATCCATATGTAGTGGTGCTGCACTGAATCCCATGTCTCTGCTGTACAGAACAAAGTGTGGTTAATGAAGTGTCATGTTCTATGTCTCTCTTGTGATACACACACCACCGTTCAATCATGGAAATGAAATGTTTGAAATGTTTTTGTTTTCTGTGGTGCCTGTTTTTGAAAGACTTTTTATTCATTTATTAAAAATGTATATATGTGGATAGGATCACCTCCTCATGTTTTAGAGAGGTGTGTTTTGTGAGGGGAACCAGCTCTTGCTGAGAGGATCCTCAAGGGAACCCGGCAGATGGCAGATATGAAAAGAGGAGCAGTTTGTAGCAATGGAGTACTGCAGGATGAAAAACGTCAACTATACTCTGTGTCGCCTCATCATCCATCCTGATGCCCTCTGGCTTGGCACCTCACTAGACAGGTTGATCTTTGATCCAATCGCACGGCCACCATTTGGACTGGTTGAGATAAAGTGTCCTAATGTTAAGAACTATGTCGATCGTAAAAGACCTTAGAATGCAGCATGGCTCTTTGGCTCGCAGTGAAAGCCACTCATACTACTGGCAGTGCAGGGTCATCTGTTGATCACTGGATTGATTGGATGTGATTAGGCGACCTACTGCTGTCTTCTTGCCCGTAGAGGGCGCCGTGGAGGCGGGGGGTTGGCCAGAGCCGTAACAACATGTACATGAGAACGTACCTGTTGGCTACTAAAAGCTTTGGCTGATTGGTGAAGGAGATGTTAATTGCGTGATTGCGTATATATTCATTTATCAACCACAACAATGAATTAAAACATTTAGCATTTTATTTATCCATCACGTTCACTTTGTATGAATGGCGTGTTTTCTTATACAAGGTTTCATTTTACATACAAGATAGACATAGCATTGTAAAAGAACAGCAAGTCTATATACATTCCTATTCAAAACTAACCAAATTATTATTCTGATGTGGAGACAACACAGAAGAGACCAAGGTTCTAAACTGACTTAGGCTAAGACCTGGCTGGCTCCAGGGCCCAAGCCTTGACCAGTGGCCTATCCTGATAGTTTGTTAGGAGGCAAGCTACAGCAAAAAGCTGGTTGATACAACCAGCGATGATCAGAGGGATACTGGTGTCAAACAGTTTATTCTCTTTAATGCGCCTATTTATCCTCTCCATGTGTATCCTCAATTGTGCAATGTCTTGAGTTACCAGCACTTCATTGTGAGAAAGCTGTGCCTTCTGGGTCAGAAAAGTTAGGTAAGGTAGTCTGTAAACTTTGCAGGGTACTAGATCGTCAATTCCGAATCCCTTGTCCACCATGACAGCCATTTCTTTATCCGAGAGAGGGATAATGCCTACCTGCTTGAACAATTCTTTGTCACTTATAGAGCCACAATACAATGAGGACACAAACTTAACTGCACCATGGGGTGACACTATCATTTCTGTAAGGGTAGTGTGGAATTTATTTTGCGATCTCACTCTATAAGAGAAAAGACAAAGGCGTCTGAAATCTCATCTCCGTACAGTCAACAATAACTTGGGTAAGTACTTGGCGAACACACTTGACACTGTGGCCCTCACTGCCTCAGGAGACATCCATGGCCCGATGGCGGCCAATGTGGTGTACAACAAATGAACCCAGGTTTTGATGATCCTGCTAGTTTATCCACCAGTGGGAGGCACATAAGCAATATTAAAATGTCTTACTTTGATCATTTATGATTTATAGAGACCTTATTGTGTTAGGATGTTGAATGCTAAACAGACATTTTAAATTATGTTTGCCTTTACCATGAAATGACCCCACAAAAACAGTGGGGTAAAAGAGGATTCCCAAGTGACCATTAAAATGGTTATAACGAGGATTATGATTGGAGAATATCGTAGGATATATTACACTACCTGGTATAGAATCTGATGTCATCATATCAATGATCGATGAACATATCAAGGCTGACTTGGAGCATATCTGCAAGAACAGCATGTTGCATGTCCAAGGTGAAGCTAAGGGCTGTCTGAATAAGAAGTCTTTTATATCTGGTGGTCACATATTCTGTATAAATAACTGCTTAGGAGAAGGAAAAATCACTCTCAGCCTTTGCTGCAGGTTGTTTGTGTCCGTTTGCAAATGTATACTAAAAGACACTCTTGTTTGTTGTTTGATTGAGATCTTTATTTACCACTGATATTTAACACTGATGGTTCAGGTCTTGTGTCGTAAATCGTGGCACTGAAGCAGCCATCCCAAAACCACCTCTTCCTCTTCCGTTACTGGTTCACCCTCTGGTTGAGGTGTTCTCTCCCAGACACTTGGTCTGGCAGAGTCGTTCCAAGCGAACAACAGGGGTGCAGCATCCTCTTTCAACCATCGTCAGCCACCCTGAATTACATCTGTGGGCACGAAATGTCTACTACAGACTGTTTCATCTTGAAAAATGGTGGAAACTTACAGTTGAGTTAAACGTCCCTGACATAGCGCACATAGGTACATACTTGATTTGTCTTAAAATCCAATCACTCTTACAATTCAAATTAAATCTGATTGATTTGCTGATTGTGTATGCCGAAAACAATGGACTACGCCTACTGCTAGCCTAATCACCCAGATGGGCGGAAGTTAGCAGACCTGTTTTCCGGTTTGATCCCATGACGCTCGACATAATAGGCTTTATGTCGAGCGTCATGGGATCAAACCGGAATTTGGTGTTTATGCAGGTGTGTGAATCAACTCTGCTGTTCTTTGAGAATGTAAGAGCTAAACTGTGGACATACGTACATCATTCTGAAAATGCTTAGGACACCGGGACACACGTCATGATACTGGAACTGTGCGGGTAAATCAGGACGCCTGGTCACCCTACCCTTACGTTAATGTGGTTGTTCCCTTACTGCATATTGCTATTGTAATGTTTAATTTGTATGCATATTGTAAAATATTGTTTTAGAACTACAATTTGTCAATCTATTTCAGAGAATGTTATTTTGTGGATTGCAACACGGATACTTGGGAAGACATTTCAACTTCTTGACAAGAAGATAGTCTGGTTAGACAGAGAGACAGATGGAAAGACAGATAGATAGTGGTACAGTACATAATGAAACTGCTGAGAGTTTCCTCTTCACCATACAGCCATCACAAAGAGGAAATGGGGTTTGAAGGCAATACAATTGGTCTGGGCAAGAGAACGATCGCTGGCCGGGGATGAGAAAGTAATGTTCCAAAATATGAGTAGAACAAGAGGCAGAGAGAACAGCAATGGTAAATCCTGCTGAGATGAATTCCCAGGTTGCTGTCAGGGTTATTTTGAAAGCGTAAAAGGAAAAAAATATAAGTTTTGCAACGGTTGTGTATTTGACAGTTACATGTGTATGTATTTGACAGTTACATTTACATTTAGGGCATTTAGCAGACGCTTTTATCCAAGTTACATGTTGTATGTAATAACAGACAATGTTCTGTGCATGTGTGTGCGTGTGGATGTGTGGTTGAACTGTGGGTGCAACAGCTGCCAATCATACACAGATACAAGTGTTGATTTGAATCTCCCAGCTGGATATAGAGCAGAGCACTCTCTCAGAGACACACACACACACAGAAACCAGAGCTCACAACTGTTCTATCACTGGCGATCTCACAGTGGTAGAGGTAAAGGAGAGATAGGGGTGAGAGAGTATTATAAACAGCAGGGAAACAACATATCTCTCAGGAAATGGAAAGCTAGAGTAGAGAAGGTTCTGCTGCCACAGTAGCAACACCGAGAGAGAGAGAGAGAGAGAGACTTTTATTATTATTTTGCATCTTATGTTTGTATCATGTTTTACTTGGCACTACTTAGTGCTTTGGCAATGTAAATGTATGTGTCCATGCCAATAAAGTGCTTTGAATCTTGAGAGAGGGAGAGGGGGACACATGGTTAACATAAGAGATCAACAACTAGCTGTGAACACTTAAAGTCTGTGTAAAGTCAATTCAGTGATTTGTTTCTAAACACATTACACATGTTAAAAAAGAATTGCTGAAGACATGTGCAAAGACTGAACTATGTAGTACTGAATTGTGGTGTTTGATCATTGAACAGTTTTGTATCCTTTTCCTGTTCAGTCTTCCTAACACAAACAGCGCGTGCGAGTTCATTAGCATCAGTGGTACTCCCGCTCAATCGTGAGTTACTAAGTTAACATTACACTTACTACAGCCTACAGTTTGCTAGCTAGCTATGCCTTCGTCATGCAAGTGTATCTTCCCTGGATGCCAGAATTTACATTTGAACAGCTTGTGTCCTTCTTTACATTTCCAAAGAATGATGAACAGGTGGATTGATTTTATGAAGAGCCACTTGGATGGAGCTGAGGATCACCACTAGGGTTGGGTACCGAAACTCGGTTCCAAATTAGAACTGAATCCCAAATGCCGAGTACCGGGTACCCGGAAGAAAATGTTAAATTTCGGATCTGCCTATCGGTTCCTAAAAGAGATATAAATCTTTATTATTGCAAACAAATGCTATATGTCTGCAAGGACGTGGTGGCTACCTGCCATTTTTTTAATCTGCCAGGACCTGTCTACGTCATGCATCAACGGAACAACGCAATGTGTCCATGCTAATATCAGCAGTGTGAAAGATGGACCGAAGCACACGGTCAGAAGTGTGGCTTTATTATGCAAAAGAAAGCGACGACACGGCCAAGTGCAGTAAATGTGGGAAATGCATTAGCTGCAAGGCAGGTTGCACGTCAAATCTCACCGAACATCTAAGGCTGCACGGCATCGATTTAAAAAAATGGACCGTGTTTGATGTGTTGCGGTCTCCGAGTGCGAGCGGGTCCGCCAGCGCGAGCTGTTGTGCGCATGCATCTTACAAGCAACAAGCAGCTCAAAATGTTATTATTATTGTTAAAAGATGTAAAGATGTTTTTGTTATCTAAACATTTGACCACTTTTTTTTTTTTTTACCATATTGGAACCGAAACTCGGAACCGTTAAGAACCGGAATCGATAAGCAGAACCGGAACCGGTACCAGAATCGCTAAAATTCAAACGATACCCAACCCTAATCACCACCAAGATCCGCCTCTGCAGTGACCATTTTACGCTGGACAGTGTTTCAAACTTTCATCAGAGACAACTGGGATTCAGGAATAATTGAGATTCAATTCGTTTTATACAATTTGCGCATATTTTTGCTTCGTCTCATTGACTTCCATCGGACACTGGACAAGGTTGAGCCTGAAAAAGTCAATATTTCACCTAGATATACAATTTGAAGCTTAAACTGTTATGGTGGTTCTTGTTTCACTGGCGCTAAATGTATCAATTGGAATTATACTTTTTGAGCATCGGGAATTTATGTAACGACTCCAATTTAATTTAAATTGGGACCCAAGTCAGGTGACATGTACAGAGGAAGTCAAACACAGGACTTTCACCCAGGAGACCAGGGTTTGTGTTATTTGTAAACTTAGTTGACTTACTATTATCAGTTTTCAGTCGCAGTTTGGAAAGCAAAGCCAGCATAATAATGGATCTTCTTTATGGCGATATTGCGGGACCTCTGGATAAAAGGGGCTTAATCCTCATTGTCCTCTCTTTTGTGAGAGAATAGAGAGCAGAGGATGTGACAGTGGACACATGAGAGAGAGACGGGCAAATAGAGCCTGGGGTGACTCAACTAAAGATAGAGAATAGAAAAAAGAGATATTAAATGAGAATGGAGGGAAATATCAATGAAAGGTTAAATTCAGAAACCCAGATTAAAAACTGTGAAAGACACTCCCTAAGATGTGTCTAAAAATAAAGACACCAGTAGCTCACAAAACATCCCACAACTTAAACTTAAACACCATCAACCCTTTAGTTTATACCAATAAAGGAAGAAAAATCCTTTAATTTCCCATAGACCATTGCTGCTGTTGCTACTAAAAGGAAACTGCCTAGGAAAACAGAGCTGGAACCAAGGGTTGAAGTTCAAAAGGTCAAACATGGCACATTAAGATCCAGCCAAGCAGGCTGAAGATAAGATGGCTGCCTATTTTCCAAGATACGCGTCCGTAAAATGGATCCAAAATGGACTTTCACCACATTTGTAACCGAATGCCATGCTGTCAAACTAAATTGGATAAAAATGTTCAGAGGGAACAATTTGCTTTCCCAGTCGTGGAAAATAATGAAATAACTACCTACAGCATATTGTCATTCTGGCCTTTATTTTTATGCTTTGGTTATCATACAAATACAGACATTTGAGTGAACTTGAAACATGTGAGTCTGCCGAGGCTACGATGTGTTGCTTCAATATAGGCTATGGAAATATGCAGCTATAAATACTGTATCTATAATATATAAATATATATAAAGAGGAAGGCGGTCCCCAGATATATTTTTAGTGGAGCTCTTCTGTTGATCTCTCTTATTTTCACACTGTACCTTACGCATGTGGCACAGTCAACCAAAACCTTTACACAAGATAATATAACACAAAAGCTCAACTAGCTGTAACTACCTTGTACTGAGAGCAGAGATGGTACTGGCAGCCAAGGGCTGTAGCCAGACCCTTCTCATTTCATTTTTACTTCTGCCTTTGACCTCATGAAATTACTCTATTAGTCTAATTAGTCTATTATAGTAAGTACTTCAGAACTCCCTTGTTTAGGGAGAACCAGCAACCCTGCACCCCATTGTAGTGCTGCCGGATACCTCTGAGTGGAAGATGGTGTTCTCCCAAAAGAGTGTCGCTGCCACAGTGAAGAAGGATGGGACAGAAGTTTGGAGAGGCCTTGGAGTGGAAGAGATATTCTGTCTGTGTACTTCGTCTTTACTGTGGCCTACCACTACACATCCCAGAACACCCTGGTATTTCTCAGACACAATTTAAAAGTCAAAGAAGATGGTGACTAGGCACTGCCAACTGCTCTTACTAGGGTTGTTGGATTGTGTTGGATGAATAATGCCACATCGTAAATAAATCAAATTGGCCTAATTCATGCCCATGACCAGGTTTTTCTATTACATGTGGCGTTTAATAATTACTACTTTTGTAAATGACCATTGTTCAGGAGTCACCTCACCGAAAACATAAACCCCATGTTTTGGCAATTAATCAGATGACGAAGATATGAATCCTGACAATGCAGATGTGAATGACATTTTTAATGATTATATACACGGTCCTGATATCAAAGAGCTGTTTACAATCTAGTGCAGTATTCCAGACTTATCTTATCATATGGGCCTTTACGTTCACTCTGGTGCATGTGTTTCGAAAGCAAGCATCGGTATTTTAAGAAGGTGGCCATTTAAGGCAGAAACTTAATTGGCATTTCTACAACTTTAAGCAAAAGGCACTAATTTAAACAATGGCAGGTGTTTTCATCAGGAGGCGCGCTGGGCGACTAGGACACAGTAATGGGAAGTAGTGTGAGCACACCATTTGCCTCTTTGCCATTAGAGCTGCAGAATACACTGAGTACATGAGAAACTAAGAACTACAGATTTAATTCATTGTGGCCTTCGCAAACCTTGCGTGGAAAGTTCTTGCTTCCGAAATCTTTTGACGTATAATACCTGGGGATGAGTAGGTTTCCCAGGCCCTTGGCATGTATAAAACTGATGACAATCTGTATGAAGAGGTATTAATAATCACCACGTGTCCCACTGATTGTGTTTAACTGTTACTTTTCCTGTTTGAAATGATACATGCACTTCGATTTTGTTCCATGTGATGAAGAACTCATGAATCATATTATTTTTTTTAACTAGATAAATATATATATTATTGCATGTAATGTACAGTTATAGGAAAAAAAATACTGGTTAATCAGTCTATGTTCCCGTCCTCACCTATGGTCAAGAGCTCTGGGTAGTGACCTGAAGGAGTAGGGTTGTGGATACAAGAGGTCAAAAAAGTTGAAGCCCAACCTAGTGTTGACCCTACCCTGGGTGTAGCTAACTGCTTGGATTTTCCACTTTGATGCTGCGCTCAAAGTTCCAACAATTTCAACTTTGACCCTGGTTGACGCCGACCTCTTGAAGCACATCCAATCAGATGATAATAAATAAGCAGCATAGCAATGCTGTGAGCAATGATTGGGTATACATTTAATTAAATGTTTTTCTTTCTGTTGCCAGTAGGAGTCCACATAACTGAACCACTCCTACAACGCTGCTAGTGTGAAAATCACACGATTTCTGACAATGTTGCTGTGTTGTTGGCTTGGGATTTTTTTCTCTATCGGGGTAAGCTTTGTTTGCTTGTGTTTTTCAACCTGTGCTACGAGGGTAGTGCAGGTGGTACGTGGGATTTTATTCTTGAAATAGACACATTTACAATAATAGAAAAAAAGAATACAGATAATAATTAGATTAGATCATATATTATAAATATAATATATTCATATAAATAATAATATTGTTCAGTAAATATAGTATTATGGCTTGTTATAATTTCAAAAATAGTGTTGCTTTGTGCATTCCATCAAATGTTTTCCACTGTAATGTTTTCCACTGATGAACACACTGAGAGCATAAGCAGCGTTGCAGACTTTTTCTTTCTACTGTTTCCCACTGGGCACGGCCTTATTGCAGTGACAATTGTGTATAAAGTGGGCACTGGCACTCTTTGCTCAACCACTGCATGTGTATTTATCTATTTTTTTATCGTTTGCATATGAGGTGGGCGAAAGGTCTTGATGACAATTTAGTTAGGTACACCTAAAGTCAAAGGTTGGGAACCACTGCTCTAAAGTCATTGCCAAGCCTGGATCAATTCCCACGTCTCATTTGCTGGGCTTGTTACTGGGCAAAGATCCTGGTGATCTTTGCTCTAATCGTGTAGTTTCCTTCTGGTATCAACAGCACCAGCAAGCTCTTTACTTTCCAGCCATTGAGCCATCATCCATTCATCCATGCCACCCACCCAGGCATTATCCGTCTCATTTTCCCCTTCTCCAAGTTAAGGGTTGAGGTGGCAACAGGGTAAGCTGAGCAGTCCCTTTCCCCAGAACATTCCTCTTGCGTCTCCTAAGGGGATCCCTAATGTGTCCCAGGCTAACTGGGGGAAATACAGTAAAATCCCTCCAGTCTTAATCCAGCCAAGGCTTTCCAGACATTGGCAGGAACAACCCCTGCAGCCTGCTAGCACTGCTGTCTCATGCTTAAGAGGATAAACCGGGAAGAGGGGCGGCGGGGGGGGTTGCTGTTTCTACATTGCTATGCTGAACACATAAGCATGACTCCGGATATCACCATCATGTTTATTCCACACCTAAGAGACACACAGAGCAGCAGTGCCTCGTCCTCCAGATGTAACACGCTGAACGACCACTGAAGACTACAAATTGAATGTCACTCGACACTCGTCACAAGCAGTGGTCTCTGTTGACACTAGCGGCTCCCAGCCGTGCATTGCTCTGCCATGCTCTCCCCAATGCCAAAGACCACGGGCGGTTCAATTAGATATAAATACAGGGTTTCCCCCAAAA